>FIZR01010384.1:0-72207 GCA_900060175.1 Ferrisia virgata | reverse complement strand
GGTTTTTTGATAGCACTACTAATTCAGCCAATAATGACTACTAGTGGAAATAGTAGTTCATTTCTTTGACTACTAGTAAAACTACTACTTCATCTGGCAACTACTAGCAAAAGTAGTAGTTCATTTCTTCGACTACTAGTATAAGTACTAGTTCATCTGACGACCACTAGTAAACGTGGTAGTTCATTTCTTTGACTACTAATAAACCACTAGTTACTAGTTCATCATGTGACTACTAGTTCTTTCCATAAGGGAACCTTCCACTTTTCCCATTTCAACACAATGACCGCTGTGTAAATGTAATGTGCTTACAAGTCGGGTTCTTCTTGCTTCAGTCGAATAAAATGTACAACGTCCAGAAGACACTGAACAGCTCTTTTATTACAATGTATGTCTAATTCGATGTAATCCGCTAAAACGTATAAACATGCAAAGAAACGATGTCGTTAGCGATTTAATGCGAGAAAAGAAAGGTAAAAGAGAGTCCGGAGATGCATATTCGTGATGTTTTTATCAACAATAAATAAACGAAGCGTGGTAGATACGACAATATCCAGTCTATCACATAAATATTTGTACATACCCGAAAACTTGCAATGAAAAGTTGACAGACATAAAAATTCAACACGTACCAATATTTATGTGATAAGACTGTATGTAGTTAAAATTTAACGCTAACTTACACGAGGATCGAGATGACGACCAGCTATCGCTCTGAACATTGTTTGTACTTCTATGGAAATGATTCTGGAAAAATTCATTTATTCTCGAACTGAGAATAGTTTTGGCTGCGCGATAACGATCTGATTTGCATTTTAAAATCAAGTTGATTAAATATTTGAATAATTCTTCAGAGAAAGATGCCTGAAAAAAAAATTATATCAAAATATTTGGCACAGGCCACAAATACAAATAGTAAATAGCTACACAGTACACCTATATTAGGCTGGATCGAATTTTGATTTTTTTTGGGCGGAATTTACCAGCAACTAGATTACAATATTTACGAAATAGATCTCAAACGGATGTGGTAGAAATTTCAGTCCTCTAACACAATTTTTCAAACTTGCAAAACTCTTTTCAAGTTAAAAAATTTCCAAAAAATCGAATAAAAAATTTTTTTGAAAATTTTTTCAAAACACGGAATTTTTATACATGCTTGAACTTAATTTTTTAGGGAACTTACCCTGATCCGACAAATTTTTTGAAGCACGTTCAAATAACACGGACTATTGAACGAGGTAAGAATGGCACAAGTTAAATTCTCGATCCACACGTCGAATGAAGAATTAAATTCGGGCGACCACAAAGCCGAATCATCAACATGTGCTCGGAAGAGCTCCACATCGAAATGATTCCATAATCGAGGTACTTTCGGCTGCGCTTCAGTAAAGGGAAACAATATCATGTAATCTCCATTCGATTTGAGCTCGTCTTCTGTCATAAATAATAATGATATCATTAGTACGAAAGTATTGGAAGTGATTTTTTTCCCTCCCCTGTCTACTGCAGTCAACCTAGTAAACTTCAACGATATTTGAAAAAAATCCTTCGTACTTATTTCAAATGCTTCCGGAGACGAGAAAATTGCATACGCGGCTTCCGAAGCAGCTACAATTACATCGACGTCTTTTTCGATTAGGCATTTCTTCAACATGCGACATAATTGCAAAGTAATTAACGTTTCTGCTACTGACGATGGATCGTATTTGTCACAATTTGGCTTCAATACTAATGAGTGTAAATCAACCAGACCAATTTTTCCTAGGCAACAAGCTGCTTCGTATTTTATCTGTAATCATTACAAAACGCAGACAGCACGATTTTAATATTTTTTCAAACAATTACTGTGGTAATTTTGTGGCAACGAAAAAAGCAATAAATATCAGACATTTATAATTTGAGAACAGCATCCACGTTATAATGACTTCGCTGCGTGCCTACTCCTGTATTTTCTCTCATGTCAGTCAAATGTGAAACTTTGATGACAAATGAAAAGTTACATAGTACATGAAACGTAATGAGTAATTGCCATTAAAAAACTCGTGAAATATTTATTCATTTTCAGCTGAATTGAGCTTCATTAACAAATGGTGAGGGTATTCTCAAAACTTAGAACAAACTACCCGATACTGTCAGATAACTTTGAACAATAATTTGAGCGCAAAAACCATCCCCTTCATTTAACCATACTGACAAAAAAGAAACATATTCATCACATAAAAAATTAAGTTTCAAGCTGCATGACAGGTAGGTAAATTTTATTTGAAAAACCTTGCAGTGATGGGTATCAAAATGGAGGTATTTCATGGTGTCTGGGAGACTCCTGAAACGATTTTCCCTGGCTTTTCTAGGTTTTCTAGACTTCAAATAAAGAAGAGATGAGCAAATTTTATTTGAAAAACCATGCCATGTTGGGTATCAAACTGAAGGAATTTTCAAAGTGAGTATAAAAAATTCAATGCATTAAATGACGGCTGGTACTGGAGTAAATTAAAACAGAAAAATGTGAAAAAAAGTTCATTTATTCAATTTTTCATTTCAGCAAAAACCCACAAAAATACAAATTTGCTTTATCCAATTTTTTTTAATTTTAATTTTAATTTTAAAAATGAAACTAAACTTAAAATTCTAATTCCCTTTTCGAACTATAAGCACCTACAGCCACACAATTACCCTTTCTTTAAAAAAAATATGAATATTTCCTGCAGAAATTCTAAAATTCATTTCAGTTATTATAAAAGAAATGCTTTTAGATAAGTGCTTAGCACATATACGTGTTATTAATGTACACTATCGATTACTGAAACTGATTATGAAATGATGATGAACAAAACTAACACCACACGAAGGAGTCTTAGTTAACACTACACTATATTGCACATATCTACGAATAATAATTGCAGGTGAAAGTTATTGTATATTCGTTTACCTTTTCATCTTTAGAACTGGTCAACTGCAAAAGCGTACATATTATTTGATGGGGTAAACTACTGGCGCATTCTTCGGAAAATCCACGTTTCCTTAATAACCTTTTGAATAATCTTTTCAACTCGTCTCGATTATCGGCCAACTGAAAGAAAGACGTAGACGTAAGTTTGGCTTAATCTATTACACGATTGAAAAAATTCAATTGAAATAGACGAAATCTTTATGCAACTACGTAGAGCTGACGGCTTACTTGATTTTTCAAACACTTCAAACTTTCGATACGACATTTATTCGACTTCTGGACGATTTTCAAAAACTTATTGATATCGACGTCTAGATCAGTACCTTTTGTTAAGGTATCTGTCCATGTCGTATCTTTAACTTGAGTATCTTCCATTTGTATAAAGAACATATTCAAATCTTCAAATTGTGGTAATTCTGGGAATGGCTCTAGCGTAACGCAAGATTTGTTTAGTGACGATTGCATTGCGGATATCTGTTTTAATAACAATTCCAACGTGTTAATCGCTTCTAAACCTGCAACGAATAAATCAATATAGAATTTAAAAAATTCGATTTTTTTCTCTACGCAGGTCTACTACAAAAAATCTACATACCTAGGGCATCAGTTTGTAATCCCAACTGAACCATATCACTGACAATAATGGGGAGTAGAGTTTGAATTTCCAAAAGCACTGGTTCCTTATTTCTATCCTCAGTTAACCACATGGATGAGAATTTTTGAAGAAATTTCAACGAAGCTAAAGATACCAGAAGGTTGGTTCGATCGTGCGATATGAAATGCAAAGTATTCGTGACAATTGTTCGACAAACAAATATAGCCATTCGACTTCTGTGTAAATCATCATAATACGGTAATAAGAGTTGACAAAATAGTAGATATTTTTGAAACGATTCTAATCTGTAAAAAAAAAAAATGATAAAAATACATCGTCATTTACACAGATCCGAATTGCAACCAATCCAAGTTTTTATTTGACAAGTAAGTACTTTAATTCTGGCGTAGAAGCGTTTATAACGTCGATATACAGCTGCTGAAAAATTTTCTGAGTGTAATCTTTAAATTGACACGTGATAAATACGATCAACGGAGTCTCAGGCTTTTCCGTCAAGTCCTGAAATATGTAGAATTCATCCTATAAATAACTTACATTTCATTCGGATATTATTTTCAACCGAGTAAAGTATATTTGCACACTTGTAAAACTTGTATTTCGTCCAACAGTCGTTTCTCATCCGAACGAAGTGGAGCTGGAGATGGTAATATACTTTTCGCAGGTATTTCGAAATTTATATCGTATAGATTACGAAATATTTCGATTAAAACTTCCGTTAATTTATCGATCATAAGATCTTTCACATTAGCAGGTTCTAGAAATCTCTCCAAATTATCGTGCATTTCGTCACTGCCGATTTCATCCTTTTCCGGCAAGTTATCCGATTCGTCGGTGATTTTGTACAAAAGCAATGCCATTACTTCCGGGAAACATTTCTATAAAATTATTAATTAATTTTCGTTCTTATTTGAGCTCACAATTTTGTAAGATATTTATCCTACACACGTACCTGTATTATTTCCGACATTGACATTTCCAGTCGAGTAGCTATTTCGCAGATTTTTTCATTTTTACCGTAAATTAACAATACTGGTATAATATTTGACAGAAAATCTTGGTAGAAATTCAACTCATTCGTACACTGTACGATTTCGAACGGAAAATTCTATCGAAAACATAACGCAGCATGAGAATATATGCGATGAAAACGAATTCAAAAATACTAAAATCATTACGTACCTCGAAAGTTTTATACTTTATGAACCAATTCCAAAACAAATACACTGAATTTTCACGAATTAGGTGCATGACCGAATTTATGCTCAACTTCTTCTTGATTAAATTTAAAATTTTATACACCAAAACTATTCAAACAGAATTACACTGAAGAGATATTTTTTAGAAAATATATTTATTAATCGTGTATTCTCACCTTTATTAAGACGTTTTTCGTGAGCAAGGCAGCACATCATTAACAATAATTCCCTTCTGGCAAGTTGACTATTACAAACTGCATTAGCAATAGAGTACAATACTACGATAGGCCTGACTGTAGTCTCATCCATTTCATCATCGATAATTTCCTAAAATAAAATCGATAATTCATCCTCCTCGGAAGATCTTTTTGAGAAACTGATGAACTATTAGAAAAAAACAAACCTCTATATAAAATACATCATTCAATATATCGTGAAAATTCGACAAAGTTGTGTTTTTTAAAGTTGTTAATCCATTATTTACGTATAATTCATCAATTAGTTTGAAAATCTCCGATACATAAGCAGCGGTGCTTATTCTGACCTGAAATTAAATCGAATATAATTTTTCATCTTAATATTAGTATAATTTAATTACGATCTGCAAACAAACCTCATGAAAATCATGTTTCAAATAGGGCAACAATTTTTCGCACAGCTCGACCAGCTCCTCTGGATTTGAGTTCGTTGAAAGACCACAGCGAACCTGGAAAAATAGGCATGCATTTTTTTTTTATTCAAGCTCATTGATGGAAGGTAAGTACCATTAATTATTTACTTTCAATAACAATCCGAAGCATCGAACAATCTCGGCAATGGTAACCGGACCATAGGAATCAGTCACCTTCACAAAACCTCCGAGTAAAACTTTTATTTTCTCCCACGTTTCAACGTCGGCTACATTTTGAGATTTTCTTATCGTTTCTGCGAACAAAATTTCAAATAAGAATTGCGAACAACTATTAACCAACTTTGTGGAGCAATTTCACACTCACGTTGAATGAATTTCAAAATTACCAACGCTGATTCTTCAATCGAATACCATTCCCCTGAGCCACAAAGATCCAATAACAAGATAGCTATTTTATCTACGATTTTCGAGTCAAAAGCTTTTATTTTTAATGCGGTTCGAATCGCAGAAATTGCCTATAGAACAGATGAATTTGAGTAATTATATCTCAGCAAAGGTAGTGGTAAATTTAAAGTTAATAATACCATTTGAAGAAGGCATAAGGGATTTAAACTTTCTTGAAGAGTATCCAACTTTTCCAAGACTGCATCCAACAGATCAGATTGATAATTATTGGTAAATTCTGCAACAAATATAATTTCCATATAAACGAATAATTTTAATACATACAAATACAAGTGTATGGGTCATTTTATTTAGTAATTTAACTCTTGTCATGATATTTTTCAAAAATTTTTCAAATTAGTGAGCAAAATTTAAGAAATTTTAAAGAAATGAATACAAAAAATAAACGAGCAAAATTACAAATGTGATCTTCAGTTGAATAGACAAGTAATAATCCATTTTTATACTCGTATTAATGATAGAAAAAACCATACCATTATTATAGCAAAAGTACATCAAGGCATTGCAAGCTTTCACTTTCAACTTATCATCAAATGAAAGTAATTCAGGATCGAACAGCGAAACTGCATTATCTACAATTAAAAAAAAAACACTAATTAAAAGTTCTATCAAACATCAACGAAAATATCAATTTAAAAGTATGATTCAACAGTTACCATTGAAGGTGATTTTTTTCTCCACATCCATTTCCAATTGATTATCTGCGTAAGTTTCGAATAAATTAAAAAAATACAATTTCATTTAATTTTGAAAAATTTTAACAAATCTTACCAAATTCATCTTCTGCTTTGGGGTCGTTATTTACGATTATTTCGAAAATACACTTCAACGATTGAAAACTTTTTTCCAAAATCGGGTCGGCTATGGTCTTTGGTAAAATTCCCAACTGTTTGAAATATTGCGCCAGTAAAGTAAGAAATTCCAGTCTATTATAAGCCTCATTTGTTGTGAAGATTTCGTGCACAATCATCGCTAGTCGTTCGGTTAACTGATTCGAAAGGTTTTCTAGACTACAATTCGACTTTTTTTTTAACATCAAGTAAATTATTCATTAAAAAATTCGTTTCTTGAAAAAATTACCTAGGGTTAGATGAGATACCGTAGTAAATATGGAATTTTTGCACATGTAATAGCAGTATATTGCATCTGCTTAGGTATTTAAAAGCTTCTAATTTATCATCAAAGTCGGAATATATTTCGTTAAACGTTGAACATTCATTTCCGAGAAAATTGACGAGCTGTTCGGAAGCATCGTTGTTCAGTACACAACTCGGATGACTTGTTTCTATGAAAAAAAAAAGAACGTTAGTTACAATAAGAGCATAAGTTTGAAAACTACACCTTTACTATGGATAATATAACACCAACTACGTACCATTGAAAGAAACCTCTTCAGATATATCCGACTGGAAAATCACTTCTGATTCGTAAGACATCAAAGTAAAGATATCCGCTGCAGATATGATACTTTCATATTCGAATCTCTTATCAATTTCTAAAGGCTCAGTTTCAACGTAATTATTCTTTACATTATTTTTCAAACATATCAAAACTAAGGTATGCGCAAATAATTGTAGATCACCGCTCGAAATAAAATTATTGTTTGAATCTGTAGGAAACATCCAACGTATCAAAGAGGACCAAACCTAAACATAAGACAAATACTTCGTTTTTATTGATTATCTCATAATTGGTTTTGCTACGTGTTACGTAACATACCTTGATTTCGAGTAAAGAATCAGGAAACGAAATACGCTTTCTTAAAAGGAACAAAGTAGCTATGCTATGGTTAGATAATCGAATTACGCCAGATAGGTACAATTTGAGCACAGCTTCACCTCTTGATGGTTTCCACAAATAATTCAACATATGCTGTAATAAACGATGGCTCCATTCTATACTTTGATTAAGACCAATTGTGCTGAAAACACGAATAAAAAAATTAGAAAAAATGAAGATTTTCAAGTGAAGTACTTTTCCGGTTTGAATATTCTACCTCAAAACAGTTTGCCAAATTGATTCTAGAGTATTTTCTTCAGTAGGAACATTGGTTGCATCAAGATTCAAAGTTTTTCGAATTGAAATTAATTCGATACAGCATCTAGAATATAAAAAAACGGTAATTTTTTCGCTAAATAATATTTAAAATAGTTTATTCGATAAAAACTCACTTGCATAAGTAATCCGTAACTAGGGAATCTTTGGAAGTGGATAAATATTTCGAAATACAATCCAACATCATCACGTAGTCATTTTGTTTTACAAGGGTAGGGTACTTGAAGAGTAAATTATGTAAAATACATAACCTAAGAAAATTTCATCGAGGTTAATAATATTGAAATAATTAGACGTATAGCGTACTTAATTCATACCATGGCCACATATCGCTAAATTGATTTACATCACGCAATCGATCTATTAAACCAGGAAATCCAACCGTTATTCGCATCTTTTTACTTGTACCAGCATCTTGAATGCTTTCATTTAGTAGATTACTCGGCATGGTAACATCCATCGAATTACAACCAGAATGAATATTCTGTTAAGGGTAAATATTATCATCACAGCATAATTCTGAAGTTCATATTCTGAAATATACATTGTGTTTTAGTTTATAAAACCCATACCTGTTTGTAAATGTGCACAATCAAGTTTAAAAAACTTGAACATAGGGTATCTGATTTTTCGTATTTTAAGACAACAGTAACTTCAGAGATGGCGAAAAAGTTCATTTTTTGTAACTGTTTTCTCCACATGGTCCAATCGTTGGCATATGCAGCGAGTGAACTTTCGTCTACTCCATTAGGATGATGAGCTTCCACGACGATCAACAAGAATTCAAATATAAGTCTCTAAAATAGATAAGAAAAATTAATAAAATGGTACTTCATGAAAAGTTTTTTCAACAACTTACTTTTTTCTCATTAATGCCAGTTCTCATCGGATACATTGGCAAAACGCTTTCTAAAACCTCTTCTCCGAATTTACAAACAGCCATTCTGCATTCTTTTTGCAACTAAAACAAACATATGTAATATTGTTGTAAAGAACGCAATTAAAAATTAAATGGCGAATCGTAAAATAGAATCATACTTCTTGACAAACGGTAACTAGTAAGGTGAGCACTTTTGTTTGAAAATTATCGTTTTCTGCAACGGCTGTTTTCATTAACGATTTCATAAAGCCGAAAATTCTGCGAAACATACGAAGCCCATTTAATAACAAAATTATTAAATTATTTTACTTTTTCCATCCAAACTCCGTTACTTTTTTTTAACATCCAACATTAATCGTGAATGCTTACAGCCATATTTGATAATCATATTGAGCATTGAAATCACATCAGAAGGATTACATCCCGGTATCGGTTCTTCATGAAGTTTTAACGAAATGTAATACAGCTCTAAAAAAAAATATCTCAACAATAATTACCCACAGATTAACGATACTAAAGTAACAACAAAAATAGAAGTTACCATTCCATTTCCTTTTAATTTGACACCAGTACTTTTTAATTGGTAAAATAAATTCGTTCAATATTTTAATGTATCTTTCGCCGATTATGGTTCTATATTTTGCATTTTCCAAGACAATCAAAGATGCTTCGATTACCATTCCACAATCGAGATGGTGTTCAACTGAAAAGTTCAAAATATGTGCAATTAATTGAAACTGTACGAGTATACGTCACGTCATAAACATAAAAAATCTCTTACCAGCGTTGGCTTTACGAACAACTAACGTTATTAACGAAAGGCACAAATTTTTGGAATTGTCATTAGCAGCTTTTGACTTTACTGGACCATCTTTAATGATTTTATCAGCAGCCTAAGAACTAATAATATTAGTGTACATTTTTCTTATCGTAATAAGAATAAACTAAACGTGAAACCTGTAGTAAAACTGTATGACAGGATTTAAAAATGGAATTCCAAGATACGGCCGAATTACTTGTTGACGCAGAGTGCAAGTTGATCATTTTGATTACGTCTTCTTGTTCTATATATCCATTCAAACTTTCCATTCCTTTCTACAGATATATCGTACAATAAATTTGAATTCACTTTATAATTTCAAACTAGTACATTAGGCGAACCTTTCTATCGGTGATCCGGGAAGATTGAATATTCGATAAGCAATCTCTTAAGGTGTTTTCTAATCTAGCCATGATGTAGGTTGTAAGAGTTATCAACAAGAATGGTGAATGAGTATTTCACGAAGTAAATAAACTGAATTATTTGCACATCTGCAGACTACATCTAGAATAAACGAGATCATTTTACAGTACAGCATTTGCAAAGAATAATTGAGAATATCTATAAGGATAACAATAATACCTTACTTCACGATTTCATGAAAATTATGAGTGATCGGTTAGTACGTATTCACATTACTTATACATTTTTAACATGTGGAACATTACACACTGAAAAAGATCATAGAATTAAGTAAAATATAATGAAAAATGAGAGCTTCGAAGTCACAATAATACGGTAGAAATAAAATTGAACAAATTTAAAGCAGTAAACTGATGTTTTCCCGCTATCGATAAGAATTCGAATATACCAAACAGATGGAAATCAAGAACACATGATACAATCAATGTTGCCACTTGCTAGATCAAACATGTGATCGTGAAGCACACCGGCATTACAGCTTTCAAAGCACAATACTTTCTCATCTCTCTTCGTTTCTAATTTCAAAGATTGTTTAGTCATTTTCCTGTAAATTTTTAGTAAGAATTACAGCGATCGTAAATTCTGTCATTTTGGTGACTGTTTTCTGAATCAATAATGCGAGCAAATTTAAAAACAATTTTAGAAAGCATTCAAAGCAATGAATTGAGAATGATATAAAATCATACGGATTAGGGATGCGGGATTTTCACATATACTTAATGATTTTTACATTCGAGCAGCATCAAACAGAAGAGTTTTTCTTTTCTACTGATCGACCGAAAATCCAAATTCTTCTGTTCACATTTTTTCCGGCTCATAGAACTATTTGATTAGAAAATTTGAATCTTATTCGAATTTGGACTGGTGCATGCATAAACAGGAGTCATCTCAGAAATTTAAATTACTGAATAAGGCTTTTTTCGTAATAAGTATAACTCAAAACATACCTGTTTTAAAGCATGAACGTTGATAGAAAATCACTGGAACAGAAGTAGAGGTATTCAAACATATTTAATCTTATAAGTTTAGGTAAAGGAAGCTGGAATTTGAATCTGTTAACTGACATTACGATTATTCAATACGGTCGAACACGAGTAGGCACTCGACAATACTAGGATTACTTCGGAGTTTCTCAAAATACTTTACTTACATGTCGTCAAATATTTTCAACATCTAAAGGATACTGAGGAATAATTTTGAACTGACACGAATCCAAAAGGAATAAATTAGAAGACAAAGAACTGGAAATTGGAAACCTAAATGAGTGACTAAATCTGAAATGGAAAATTAAAATCAAAAATTGAGTTTTAAAACACAAATTGTAATTTCTCAGTGTTGCCTTTTGCTGAAATTCTAAAAATAATTTCCCACTTTATCACTATTCGTTGTTCACCATGACAAAAAAACGTAATTCAAAAAAGGCAAATATTTTAGAACATCACATTTATTTAACAAAGTAATAAACCATAATTATGAATAATCTACGGGATCATCGTCCATCAAAAAACTATTAACTGCGTTATAATATTTATCGGTAAATCTATCCGGAAGTTCATTCCTTGTCGCCCAATTATAATTGGAGTCTTGATCGTTAACATCACCGCTTAAATATTGAGCTTTCATAAAAAAAACCTTGGCTCCAATGGCATCTTGTTTTTCTTGAATAATTTTAGGATATTTGTATTTATAAAAGCCGCACGGTGCATTGCCCAAAAACCTTGCCTTTACATTATCGCCGAACTTCTCCCTTAGTATCCTTTCTGCAGCCGTTCTCAGGTTCTCATCTTGTTTAACGATGTCTTGAGGTAAAAGCCATACAGGTTCTTTACCAAGCTTGACATTCACGATGTAAAGTAAATGTTGATCTAATTTTCGATCCGTAGATTTCACATCATTTTTCGCGTCAGCTTCGGTTACTCTGGATGCTGGAGTGAACTCAGCCAATTCTTTCCTACAGGAGTCTTCAAATTCCATTGCAGTTTGTCTGGCGGTTTGTTCTATATCTTCGGTCGAAAATTTACCTTCAGCTAGGTCTTTCTTTCGTCGCAGGTCGTTTTCATGTTGTAATTCGTGGTCGGATTTCAAACTATTCTCTAATTCTATCTCTTTTAGCATATTTGAAAAAGATATTTCCAACTTGTTCAACTGTCTACTAATTACTGGCTTACGTTCTAAACAAACGCCGCAGAATATTTCCCATTTTTCTCTTGTTTCTTGGACAAGATTACTGGAATTTCGTACCGGATTACTATTTTTCAGTATATTGTGAAGAACAATGATTCTACGGGAGAACATGTTTCTGTTAGAATTACGAGTTTGTTTCAAATATCAAAGACCATACGTCATGTAGAAATGATTAAGAATAATAATTACAATAAAGCGCGAGAAAATTATTAAAAATTAAAAATAAATTGTACAATTCTTGAAACTTTTGTTAGTGATAACAACGATAACAACCTGAAATTTTTTGGCTTTAGCAAGTCAACTGTTATAATTTATTCGTTACCTCAATTACTTGTAATTGCATGTTACTTTTTCAGGATTTTTTCAAATGGCAAATTTCATTGTTTCATTTTTTACAATAAACTTGATTTTATTTTCTAAAATTGATTTTGTTTTACGACCATCACGAATTTTTGTTAAAATTTGAAGTGTTCGTTGGTCTTGAACTCCTGATCCTACTCTACACATCTTTCGATTCTCTGATCTATTTGACAATCCATAATACATGAACAAAATACAGTTTCAGCCATTCAGCTTCCAATAAAATGGAGAGAAATAAATCATTCAAATTATATCAAGTCCTGCTTATATCTTCCCTTCCCGTAATGTAATAATTTCAAAATATAAAATACTTCAAAATAAATTATAAAACTCAACGTGAGTGCTTGTTTAAAATCTGTTTGAACAAATGCTAAAATTCAAAATTTATATAATCCAAGGCTTGAAAGCGGAACACAAAGAACACGATTTTTAAAAAAGAGAAACGAATGAGATTGAAACACTCTTCTTTTCAGTAGGAACGATAAACTTTTGGAACGGAACAAAAATTAAACAAAAAGATTGAGAATGAATGGGAACAAATCAACTAGGAAAACTTTTAGAAAGTTTTGCAAATTCAACGTTGGATTCGCGATTCAAAGGCATAATTTCGTATAATGTTTAATTTACTGTTTTCAGTAACTATAAGCTGCAAATTTGGGTTTAATTACCCACTGTCACATTTAAAAATTTGAATTATCTGTAAAGGTAGGAACAGAACAGAACGAAATCCTTAAAATAGTTAAAGGAAGCAGATCGAAGAGAGAAAATCCAATGATTTCCAACAAGAAGAACGATTAGGATAGATACATCGATGCTTATTTGAAATTTAGGAGCGGAACGGAACGAAATAATCGTTTCGGTCTCAAAGTCTTGATATAAACTGATCCATCAAATGTACGTTTTCGTTGATAATCGCAATACATCTGGGTAATTTGTAGATTAAAAGTTGAAGATGTGAAAGGCTCCGATCATTCTCTATGTACAATAAAAACATTTCGACTTCAGTAATATATATATTTTATTGAGCTAAAATAAAAATACAGATCATTTCATAACGCACACTCGGCAACGTATAAAACAGAATTAAGATAACAGAATACTTTTATCAAGTTGCGGCGATTGCAGATAAATAAGCACTTGGACGTTTTTCAAACAAAACTCGCACGTAAAAATAACTTTGTTATGAAATAAAGTCTCAGAAAATCAAACATCGGATGTTTCGATCACTTGAATTTGAAAAAAAAATTCCATTCTCGAATTTCAGTCTTTTACGACACGTACACCCTCATAGGTATGAAAAAAAAACTAAAAAGAATAACATCAAATACTCGTCTTCCTATCGAACGAAAATTTCCTAATCAACAGGCAAATGAAAAATACTTGAAAGCCACATTACTCGTGTCGAGATTAGTTCAAGATATGCGTAACCATCGCCACGCGAAATGATACGACGGTGTAGCATCGTGCAGTACAATGTAGTGCAAGCAAAGAAACAAAGCGAATTTTTGAATGAATAAAGTTAACAATAAAGATACGAAATATGCTGTAGTAAATCGACTATCGTATAAACGTGAAAAACTATTATTAAATAAACTAATTCTACGGCATGCGCTGCTATGGCGCCGGGTTCCCACCGCAAGGAAACCCCGGGCCTCCCATGACCCTCAGCTCGGGAATTTCGAGTAAAATGCCACAGTCATATCGTAATTATCGACGTAGCACAACTCGCTCGTTAACTGACGCCACTCGTCGTCAACTTTCGACATATTTTTCAATTCTTTCGGCGTTTTAGAGGCTGCTGATTTCTACACGCAGAGCGAAACAAAACAAAACAAATTTCAAAATCGTTCGATTATCAGAAACCGTAAAGGCCAAGGTAAATAAGTATTGCATTTTTCAAACGGGCACACAGGCACTTACTCCATTCGCTAACAACGTAACGATAAACTTTCCCGGTTGGAATGTTTTTACCACACGTCTGATTAGTTCTTCGTACGAAGACAAAGGTACGTTGGTTTCAAAACTAACGTACGAAAATTCTGATTCCGGTGTGATATGGATCGTCATATAGGACCCCTGTAATTAAATTATAGGCACGTTTAATATATTTTGTAAACAGTTTTCAGGGTTCAAGATAATAAGTAACCTAGTATACTAATAGTATTATTTTTTTCCTGTTCTCGCGAGGAAGTAAATATTTTTGTTTTCCTATTTTCAATATTATAAAACTACGACTCAATATTCCGTTACTAGGTATCGGCGTAATTCCAAAATAAGTAAACAGAATCTCCGGCTCGCGTAGGTTTTGTATAACAAAAACAAAGTTGTTAATACGATAATATCTTAGTCACCTATAATGACTGCATACTTAAACGAGTAAATATCGTTTTTATTTATTTATTGTTTTCCAGATAACTAGCCACATTTTCATACTTCCTGCTTCGTTTGCATTATTTTTTTCTTCTATTTTAAACAAAGTCTCTTTACTAAGAACAAAGACGATTGCATGTACTCACATTTTGTAAAATTCCATTCATCGAATATCCGCAAGGATCGAACAGATAATCATCTATTTCCATGAATGGTATCAACTTGTCAATTCCGCAATGCTGCAAAAAAAAAATATAAATAATAAAATAAAGAAAAACACATTAAGTCAACTAATTACGCAACTCAAACAATAAACGAACGTATGTAGATACCCAATTAATTCAAACTAAGCAAAAAAACATCACGTTAATGCGATGGTTTGTAAACGTGCGTATAAAAATAGAACCAATTCATAATAAGGAATAAAGTTCACGTACCTTGGTTGCTTCGGCAGCTGTAAAAAATTTGTCTTTTCTAAAGTTATTCATGACTTTTTCATCCAAATCAGACATTAGTATTTCAATAGTCTGATCAGGTTCTTCGTGAGCAGGCTGAGTACGACCGTTGCTGAAATCGCTGTTATAGATTGCTTCGGCATGTAACGAATACAGGTACCATCGATCGTCTCCGTTATCGATACAGTATCCCATGCCCTCTGCATTTACGAAATCGTTTATTTCATTTTCTTCGTGCGTAAGTTTTAAACCACGATACTTACTACTTTTGAAACAACTGTCCAAAAATGCAACTTCTTGCTTAAAATCTTTATACACATTCTGCTGGAAATCGGGCCTTTTGAAGTTTTTCCGCGAGTAAAACACTTTCTGAAAAATGTAAATAAACATTTTTTATTCATATTTTGTACGCGCGAACATTTCAATGCTTAATTTAAAGCCTACAATCCTGTTTTTTTTTTCAGTTTTAAATAACCTACATCCTCGATGCTACAACAACATCAAATAAATCACATCAAAAATTCTTGTAATCGATTAGAATGATCAGTGGGATAAAAATATGATTTTCATAAGCTATACTCTGAATTTCATGGCATAAAATTCTGATGAAACATTGAAAAACAATGATGGATTTGAAATCTATCAGAGCCTCACATTTGCATTCTAGACTACAGTGAAATTATTTACATTAAGAATATTACATTTGAAAAAATGCTACTCGCAGTTCAATTTCATCAGATTGAAGACATGGGAGCAATAAAAAGAAATAAAAATGATCGAGGGGGTGAGGGACGTTTAAAAATTGATAAAAACCCATCATATACATATATTGAATTCATGGTTTATACGTTTGTTTGATTTGAAAACGGAGTCAGTTCAACGATTACAGCACTTCTCTTCACCACCCCGTCATGACTCTTCAAAAATTTCTATCTATGTGTTTCAACATAAAGGGGATTGAGGCTATTGACATTAAATTTACATCTCATTTATTCCACCATCGAAAAAATTCTTTTTATTACTTTGTTTCACCAACAGGCATAAGCAAGGCATAAGAAAAATATGTGTGTGTATTTGGGGGGGGGGAGGAGATGTGAGGAAGCTATCAAAAATGATAAAAAATCAATATGCATATCGAATTCAAGGTTTTCGAGGTCGTTTTATTCGAAAATGAAGTCCGTTTCAGAATCACAGCTCCTATTTTTCTCCCCTCTCCAAAAATAGCAACCAGTATTCCCACACAAAGAGCATACTTTCAAATTATTGAAACTAAATTTACATTTCATTCAACTTCATCAATGCGCATAACTCTTTTCTTTTCCCCATTTCATCAAATTGATAAACAAGCAACCATATGGAGGGGATAAGGGGGTATGGGACTAGGAGGGAGCGATAAAAAGTGATAACAATTTGTCATTCATATCGAATTCAAGGTTTTCGAAGTGGTCCAATTTGAAAATGAACTCAGTTTCACAATTACAGCGACTCTTTTCCTCCCCACTCCAACAATTGTAATTTATATTCCTACACAACGAATACAAAGGTATAGAGTACAGGCAACCAAATTCAAATTATTGATGCTATATTTCATTCAACTTCATCAATGCACATATAACTCTTTTCATTTCCCCATTTCATCAAATTGATAATCTAATAACCATATGGAGGGGATAAGGGGGTATGGGACTCGGAGGGAGCGATAAAAAATGATAACAATTCGTCATTCATATCGAATTCAAGGTTTTCGAAGTGGTCCAATTTGAAAATGAACTCAGTTTCACAATTACAGCGACTCTTTTCCTCCCCACTCCAACAATTGTAATTTATATTCCTACACAACGAATACAAAGGTATAGAGTACAGGCAACCAAATTCAAATTATTGATGCTATATTTTATTCAACTTCATCAATATGAATAATTTATCTCATCGTCTCGTTTCATCGAATTGAAAAAAACAGGAGGGGATACGATGGAGTGGGAGCAAGAGAGAGCTATCAAAAAATGATAAAAACTCGTCATAGGTATCGAATCCAAGCTTTCCGAGGTCGTTTGATTTGAAAATGAAGTCTTTTTCAGGATCATAGCCCCTGCTATTCTCGCCACTCTGAAAATAGCAACCTGTATTCCCATACAAAGAGTATACTTTGAAATTATCGACAGTAAATTCACATTTCATTCAACATCATCAATACAAGTAATTCTTTTTATCTCCCCGTTTCATCAAATTAATAAACAAACAAACATATAGGGGGGGATAAGGGGGTATGGGAGTAGAAGGGAGCTGAAAAAAGATAAAAATTCGTCATACATATCAAATTCAAGGTTTTCTAGGTCGTCCGATTTGAAAATCAAGTCAGTTTTACGATTGCAGCATCTCTTTTCCTCGCCACTCCAAAAAAATTAGTAATTTATACTCTCACACAAAGGCTAAAAACTACCATATTTGAATTATTGATGGTATATTTCGTTCGGTTTCATTGATACGAATAATTTTTCTCAGCGTTTCGTTTCACTGAATTGAAAAAAATACAGAAGAGCGAGGGGGCAGAGTGGGAGCAAGAGGGAGATATCAAAAAAATGATAAAAACTCGTCACACATATCGAATTCAAGGTTTTCAGACGCGCTGAATCTGAAAATGAAGTCGGTTTCGCGATTACAAGCGCGCTACATACGAAAGGCAACCGTCAAGAAAACATTAATGATGACCAGGGTGCGAAAACAGGATCGATTTTTGACCTGCCAACGCCACTCTCGTAAGCATCTCGTATCACCACGACCACGTTCGAATAGCTGGCTCAAATTACAGCGAATGGCAAATACTGAAATACGCCACTGAATCGTAGTCTTTACAACATCGTGAATAGAATATCATCGATTAATAGGAAACTAAACGTGTTTGCAAAAATTCAATTCAAAGAACATCTACACGTACGTACAGTCTACGAATCACTGCAAATCACCTGATTAGTTCGAAACGACGGATGATTAAGCATCCAAATTCAAAGAACTATTGATGAGGTTACGGCTAACGAGAGTAAACAGAGCAGAGCAGTGCCTTCTCGCTAAATTATACGATACACTCGTCATCTATTTACCTAATTAGCAATATACACAGGCGATCTCGATCGAGTGCAGTCGTTCATTTATTGAACGCTAAATCTTTTCACAATACCGAGAAATATCCTAACTACATCGAGGGGTATAATTTCAATCTGGTTATTTCCACTTTGCCGGTTCGAAGTTGCCAACATGATCAGAGTATACAGTGGAGGGGGGGAAAAAAAACTAGTCCTAATTGCGACGATGCGATGGTATCGATTAAAGTAGGCATACAAAATAGATATGAAAAATGTCTAAAATTTATCGATTAAAGAAGCATTTCTTAATATGCTGTGGTTTTCAATCATCTGTCGATCGCTGTCGAAGTAATATAAAAAGAAAACACTTAAACAAAAGCGAATTTAAAAGCTAAATTAGTATACTATAGGTATTTAAACATTCTTAATACTCAGGTTTTTAACGTGTTGAAGTTGCAATTTTTCTTTCAGTCTTATATCCCAAACACACGCTTTATATCTTGAAAGTACACGATAATTCGGACCGTTGTAGGTACATCTACATACGTATATGGCCTATTGCCGACGAAAGACGAATCAATACAATCAGTAATTAGGTAGGTAAAATTATTTTGAAATTTGAAATAACTCTTGTAATACACCGGCCATGTTAAAACACACCGCCGCCGAATTTACGAGTTAATTTCGTACAAAGTAAGAGAACAAATGAAAAAAATAAAAAATAAAAAATAAAAAATTGAAAAAAAAATTACGTATTATTTCAACAATCTCTCTTTCACCTAGAAACGTGCACATAGGGGAAGAGAGTATCTACATTTTTTTTTTTTTTTTCTAACATTTCTTTTAGCCAAAAAATACAACAAAATATATACCTACTTGATAAGTAGGTAATAGGTAGGTACTAGGTAGGTAGAGGTACAGTATGAGAATAATACCAACCTGAACTTCGTGAAAGCCCGAATAATGCTGTACCAAAATCAATAGCAATTTAATGCATTGCAAAGGGGTTGTAGTGCCACAGGTTTTTAATATAAACCTTCTCTGCGTCACGAACATGCTACTTTCGCTGTAAAACAGAAAGAAAAAAGGAAAAAAATTCATACTAGAGCGTCTTTTATAATAATTATACTTGTACCTATACAGCTAAACTAACTCTTTACATGGTAAGGTAGGTAGCCAGGTAGTAGATACCAGCTGGGTAATTTACAAATGTAAGTAATTTAAGTCGATGGTAAATTTTTCTTTATTTTATTTTTTTTTTTAATTCAACAATTTACACACTTGACATGACATTAATGGTGTTACCGCAAGCGTGACCTTACCAATATTGATTTTCTTGGCTTAAGTCGCTATCGTAGCTGTAGAATATATACGCCTGACGCCTTCTCTATACATAACCGCCGATGAGAATACATACCTTCGTTGTAGAGGATGAATGTATCGATTAAATTTTCATCTCTGGTATGTAGTGTAGAGAATTATATTCTAGTTATGCTTTTGTTATTTTAATTAGCGTGTGTACGTATGCCCTTCATAAGCCACCAGCCAACTTGATATTTTAGCATTCTCGATTGACGATGAGAAATTTTCGTGAATAGTTTCCACCTAAGGTATTACTCTGACTCTCTCATCACCATAACTCGAATGTGGAAAAATTTATCGTCAACATGTCTAAACCTATACGATATAATTTTGAATTGAATTTGCAACAGATAAATCAAAGCGTAACGTAAAATAGCCAACAACTGTAAATGGAAAAGGTGACGAGAGGATGAAAACGACATAAATATCAATAAAAAATACAGATTTGAATTATTCGGCAGCATCGAATAAAATTTCAAGCCAAGTCTTAGTTATATTTATACTAAATTTCCACCAAGGGAAGACAAAAGTAAAGAAGGGATGATTTTAATCTTTCAAGACACCCACAATGTCTAAATAATGAAATTTTGGTAACCAAAATCAATCTAAAAGGATTACGAACGAAGAAACGAAATTGAAAATGCTTTATTTTAGAACCCTTATAAGTCAGTACGTAGGTGGACTAGAAAGTAGAAAGCCTCTTCCATCATATGCCAAATTTGGTACAAAGTACAGTGAACCGTCGCATAAATTGGTACTGAAATGTTCGGCAAGGGGGTTAAAATGATATTGGTAAAATTCTTCTCGCGGCAAAAGAAATCCATAAATTTTTTTCAAACTCAAAAATCAACCACGCACATTCCTTCTGACATCGACTAAAATTGTTCAAACTTGTTCAACAGATTTTCTTTGGTATCAAATTAAAGATAAGTACAGAAGTTTAGGAGAGCTAAGGTCAAAATTCATTCTACTTTTAAGAAGCGTACAGAGAGGTCGCATGGTACTGAAATGTACAAATCACAAAAGGCACTTTTACAGTTCGTACCAAAAATTTAAGCTACATGGCTCAATTTGAAGGAAAGAAAAGCACGAGACAAGCTCGAAAAACCGCAAATACCATTACAAAAAAACTATCAGTACATTTTTGGAGCTGTAAGGAATTGCAATGATGATGAAATGTTGAAACCCTCTACAGGCACATTTCAGACCTCTACTAAATCCATACATCAAATTTCAACATGTCCAAATCGATTTGAAGTGAAAATGTACTAGAGACAAACTGGAAAAATGGAAAAAACTGTCCCAAAAATATACTTCTTTAAAGCTGCATGGAAGTGCAATGCTGCTGAAAAGTCAAAATCCTCAAAACGCACATCTAGGACCCTGGCTAAACGTACGTACAAAATTTCAACGTTTCAACCAAATTTGGAGTGCAAATGTGGCAGCGACGAACTTGAAAAATGACAAAAACTGTCCCAAAAATATACTTCTTTAAAGCTGCATGGAAGTGCAATGCTGCTGAAAAGTCAAAATCCTCAAAACGCACATCTAGGACCCTGGCTAAACGTACGTACAAAATTTCAACGTTTCAACCAAATTTGGAGTGCAAATGTGGCAGCGACGAACTTGAAAAATGACAAAAACTGTCCCAAAAATATACTTCTTTAAAGCTGCATGGAAGTGCAATGCTGCTGAAAAGTCAAAATCCTCAAAACGCACATCTAGGACCCTGGCTAAACGTACGTACAAAATTTCAACGTTTCAACCAAATTTGGAGTGCAAATGTGGCCGGGACGAACTTGAAAAATGACAAAAACTGTCCGAAAAATAAACTTTTTTGGGGCTGTAAAGGAATGCGATGATGCTATAAGGTCGAAATCACCTGGAGACGTATCTAAAACGCCCACTAAATCCAAATATAAAATTTCTGCTTTATAACTCAATTTGGAGTGAAGCTGTGCCAAAGATAAACTGATAAACTCGAAAAATGACAAAAACTGCCCCAAAAATCTACTTTTTCGGGGCTATTGAGGGAGTGCATCGATGCTCAGACATTAAAACCTCTAAGAGACACAACTGAGACTCCTACTCGATCCAGAAAATTTCTACTTACAAGCTCAATTTGAAGGGGAGATGGGCGAAGGGCCAAACTCAAAAAAATGACAAAAACTGCCCCAAAAATCTACTTTTTGGAGCTGTACGGGAATGCAGTAATGCTAAAAAGTCTAAACCCCCAACAGGCAGAACTAAGACCCGTGTTTGATACACATACAAAATTTCAATATTCTAACTCAAGTCGGAGGGTAGATGTGCGAGGCACAATCTGAAAAATGGCAGGGACTGCTCCAAAATCCACTGTTTTTGGACTTTAAGGGAGTGAAATGATGCTGAAAGGTCAACCCCCTCCCCCCCCAGGACACATCTAGAATCCGTGCTTAAGGCACATATAAAATTTCAACTTCCTAGCTCAATTTGGAGCGAAGATATGCAACGGATAAACTCACAAAATAGTAAAAACTGTCCCAAAAAATCTATTTTATCCACTTTTTCGGAGCTGTTGAAAGTTCAATGATGTTGAAAGGTCAAAAACCCCCAAAATACACGTTTAGAATCCGCCATGATTAATACCCATACAAAATTTCAACTTCCTGGCTCTATTTGAAGTAAAGATATGCAAGGAACGAACTCAGAAATAGGCAAAAACTACTTTTCCTGAGCTGTAAACAAGTGCAATGGCACTGAAAAGTCAAAACCTCCAAAAGGTACGTTTAGAGGCCCCCATATAGACACTAAAATACCAAAATGTCTCCCTGAGGGTCGCAGCGGAAAGGAAATTAAAGAAAATTTTTGTAAATAGTTACTCACCTAATTTCCACTAGAGAGCGCTGATCATTGGCAGGAAAACTACTTTTTTTAGCTTTCAAAATGGATTTCACATGCAACATTTTTTTTTGAAATTTTTTATGCAACCCGATTCGTTGAGATTGGAGATTCTCATGAGTCATGATGGTGATCACGCTGATTAGTTTATAATTGTTGTTATTGTTCGATGATAGAAATATTATCAACTTTTATTGGATGAGGTCAATTGAAGTCATCCAATCAAAATGCAGAAAAAATTTTCCGTGCCACATATATCAGTGCTCTCTAATGGAATATTTACCAAATGCCCTCACATCTAATTCCACCAATGACGGAAGAGCAAGAAAATTTGAACAGGGTTCTTTGTTCTTTCATTCGTGAATGAATTAACTCTCCACAAAAAAGTTGGTTTCTGTTCTGTTCTTTATTGGGGTTTCTTAATCGTTTGTTCGTTCGTTAGTTTGTTCTTTTAAAATTTGGTCGTTCTTTAGTTCTTTAGTTCTCGTTCTTGTTCTGGTCTTCCATCCCTGATGTCCACCAGTAAGGCATATTTGAGGCTATGAAGGGGTGAAATGAGGCTGAATAGTCGAGACCCCCAAAAGGCACGACCAGTACCTATACTTAATGTACATATCTAATTTCAAGTTTCTAGCTCAATTTGGAGAAGTGTTATGTGAAAACAAACTCAAAAAACTCAAAAAATGAGAAAATCTTATCAAAAAACTATTTTTTTAGGGTTATGAGGGGGTGCAATGGAGCTAAAAAGTCGGAACATTCAAAAGGCACATTTATGTACATAGCAAATTTCAACTTCGTAGCTAAATTTGGTTGGCCGATAAGGGGACACAAAAACTGCTTTTTTCAGGGTCATAGAGGGGGGGGGACCCCATATCCCAATTCCTAATTGACTTAAGAGGTTGCTTTTTGGATATATTATACCACTTTTGGTTCTGTATCAATTGGCTCAAAAAGGGTATATTTTTGCGTTTTTGGCTCCTCAGCACCTCCTCTCCTAAAATGGGGTAAAAATTAATTTTGACCAAGGTCATCCCCACTCAGATGTGTTTAATTCGCCGCCGAACTGAGCCGATTTACCGAATTGGAGCGATTCTGGCTGATATCAAGCGGAGTTTACGATTTTAATGTTCGAAAAAGAAAACATGACTAAAAATCGACTTAATGGTCTTCTAAGACCCAAAAACGGATTTTATTGTCCCCCTTGCCTCTCAACCGCCGTTGGTTGGTAGATTAATAGTCTGGTTTTCATTGACGACATGGCATAGAAAATCAGGCTAAAATAGAAATTAAAAGGTTGGGATGAAGATAGGCCACGAAGAAGGAACAAAGGATATGTTTGAAACTTGATATACAATTACCAAGTACCATTCTAAAAAATGTTGATTTGATAAAGAATTATTGGAATTACAGCAAAGATAATCTTGCAATCTTTGATTAATATTCACACATTTTAAAAATTTTAAGAAATTGAAAATTAATGGAATGTAAATCGTTTAGTAGAAAATCTATACAAGTCTAATTATTGCAGGAGTAAACCTGTTTTCGCCCTCGAATAGTCTACGCTTTTTTAGATCGATTCAGGAGGTTTAGACTTGCGACGTATACTTGAAAAAGTATTCGAGGTCAAGATGATGAGCATTAAGAAAGTTAATTTCGCATCTGAAAACCATAACTCGACAAATCATGGGCCAGAATAATTATTTTTGAAAATTTTCCAGAACTTGCAGACCGACCTACACTTGCCTAGCGTAATTAGTATGAAAAGTTTGAATTTGGTAAGCAACTATATCTACGTACGTAAGCACATTAATGAGGAGCGAAAAAAATGGTCTTTTAAACTTTTGGACTCTGCACCCTTGAACCAATAGCCCTAACGATTAGCCTTGTCGAATTTAGTATACGAATTAGACTGATTATACCGATGCCTAGTGTACTTTTGGTCTTCGAGTGTCGACCTTTTACCCTTGAGCCATTCCACTGTACATAAACGTTTTTATACATCGAACAGAGATTCTTATATAGTAATCGCACAGGCATTTACCTAAAATTTATCACAACTTTTCTACCACTTTTTGCCTTTTCTCATCTAGCACCTGTTTCACATTCACAAACAAACAATTCGAACAAGCAGGTATATTTCTTCCCAACAAAGCCATATCGTACGAAGATTCGTTCAACGGAACAAGCAGCGAAGGTATTTTTAGTTGGGAAAAAAAATCATTACTGATACTTTTCGCAAGAGCTATTTCTCACGTTTGTTATCCTTATTTCGAATATCTTTTGATCTACGTTTTCACGGTCCAATGCTTTCAACGAAGGTATATATTCTTTTGCAGAAGGTCGATTTAGCAATGCTAAATTCTCACTTAATTAGCTAAAAATACGTACCTACGCTATTTTAACCTATTCTTCGATAATTACGTACGAAGTTAATTTAATACCAATACTAATCGTCTATATACGTAGAGGTATTTGTACCAGTTAATTTAATTTCGTAAATTACATAATATAGTATATCGATGAACTGAGCTTCGATATCGACTCACTTATACTTATTTATAATTGGCTGAATTGATAGTTTTAAAATGTCGACGAGATAATCGAGAACACCCTGGACCCTAGAATATTCTTTTAATCAATAAATATGAACTGTGAATGTGAAGTACATGCACTGAGAGAATTTTGAAATGAAATTCGACATTTATTCAAAGTAAACTGTATAAACGTAATAAAATAATTGATTGTTGTTATAAAAACAAATCGTACCTATTTCCGTGCAAATATGTACGTAGTACTTCGATTTATTATGAGTAAATAGTGTGAAATCACTAATCAGTTCACAATGTGCTTACATCACTCTATAGGCTAATATTTGTTCAGGTACGAAGATGAAACCATTTTAATCGAAAAAAAAAATAGGGGCACTACATAGGCAATTATAATTATAAGAATTGAAAGCATATACCCACGTTTCTTTTTTTCGAAGGTACTTTTTCAATGATCAAAAAATCAAATACCACCAAGTGCACAGTAAAACACCTATACCTAAAGCCTACAGATATTTTGGTCGCTGAAAGATGCCGGTTACTCGAAGAAAAATCGATTTACCTATCCCCACTATTAAATATTTTCTCTCGCTTATGGCGAATTACATTTCGAACGCGTAATACAACGAACTTCGTACTTAATTAATATTTATGATAGAAACGTGTACATCATCCTTAGGCAATAAATTTTACGATTTAATTCATCAATTGAAAGAATTTCGCTCACGGTTAACCAATCATAATCAGGTTTTCTAACGTTGTATTCTACATAGTTGCGGTTAGCAATACCAATTTGGAAACCACTGAAGGTAAATATATCAAACAATAAAATCAAATAAATAAAAAAAATGAAAAAAATTATAGTCCACTTCGACGAATGAGAATTTATCAGAAATACAACGCAGGTAGTCTAGGTACAGGGGCGAGATTGAAAGCAGCAAAGTAACCATATTCGAATAGAAATAAAATCAAAAAAAAAAAATCGAAAATCAAAATTTTATCATTCCTTTTTGTAAAATTTTGATAACTAATATGTTTAAGGTCATTGGTAATATTTTTCAAATGTTCTCAAATAATTTATGATTAAAAACTCGAAATGAAACAGTATTGTTGCCAAATTTTACGTTGATGACTATACAGCTGAGATGTCTCGTTATTTAAAACACTTCCAAAAAAATCTTAAATTTGCCAAACATTTTTCAAACGTTTAAATTTGGCTTGAAATAATTCCCAAGTCGTTACACGTAACGTTTATTTTGAAAAATACCAAGTGGTTACTTTGGCAATTCCACGTATCGGATAGGAAAAATTACAACCCAAGTGCAGGTAAAAATTTGTAAAAAATCGATGATTTCACTAGACGCACATGGTATTTGAAGAAGTGATCTCGACAACAAACATGTATGAAAATTTGGCTTCGTTTCAAATTCATATGTACCCAAAACAATCCGTTAATGTTTTGTATTTAATTCAATTTTTTATCGAGCCGTTACTAAATCATATAATTTAAACCTAGAATGGAGAAAAAAAAAATGAAAAAAAATGTTTTAATCGATGAAAATTTTTATCGAATGCGCTGGCGCATTTATGTTTTGTGAAGGCCGATGTCGAGATTACACGTGCATTTTGTTTTTTTTTGTCGCAAAAAAAAAAAATGGTTAAACTAGGTAAAATTATTCAGCCTTCATTTATATACAACCGATCCTTATAACTGATAAAATTTCTTCATATATGTAGTTACTTGTATAATGATAGAAGAAAATTTATCAAAAGTTCGAGTACATAAAATGCACTGAACCATAATCACAAGTGTAACATAGAAAGATGAAATAATTCTCAAACAGTTTCAATACTTGATAATACAGAATATACGTCGATGAATTTACGAATTCAAGAGGGAGTTAAGTTTAAGATAGTCACCATTTTTGAGATAAGATAATATACAATACATATTTACCTACACAATTACCAAAGAAAAGATAAACCATACAGAAACGGAAATAAAACCGATGAAATAACCTACCTTAAAAAAAAAGTATAAGCTACATAAAACTCAAATTTTATCTCACCTTAACACGTAAGCATCAATATGTTCATTGCTGGAGAAACTTATCACCTCACAATGTACCAATTTCAGCATACTTTCCAACTTTTGCCTAAAATTGAAAAAAACACATTCAAAATTATAGCTAATTATTCGCATAATTCGGCCAACAGGTGAAATGCACAGTTACCTGGGTATCTTCCTAAGATCACCGTCACAATTTCCATCATTACCGGTGAACCATATCTCCAACAATTTCTCAGCTCCCTCGAAAAACTGCTCCGGATTTTCAGTATTGGTCATTTTGTCAGTAATTAAAATTACCCGGAGTTGTACTTCGGTTATTCATTAAATTAAAAAAAATGACCTCGCTGAACGAAAATACAACTTCAAAATGCACGAGTTTGTACGAAAAATGCAATAATTTATGTGCACGAAAGGCAACACAATGTGAGCCCGATGAACAGTCAACTTAATCTGTAATGATGTGAAAAATCACTAAAATTGCGATATCTTCTCTTCTTTTATTTACCGCTCACATGACCGCTCACCTTTCTCCTCTCTACTCCCCCCCCGCGATTCTATCGGCTCCGATGATATTGGCTTTCGCTATAGCGGTTTTTGACTATTTATGCTATGTAATACCTGTGTAATTACGGGTTACGTGTAATTATACGGTTAATTCATATTTCATAATTATATGCAATGTTTGGTAAATGGTAATGGTGAGCGCATTATTTTTTTCCTTTCTTAGAATGTGGAACAAAAAAGAATTAGAATACGTTTTAGAAATCGAAAATAATAAATACATCAATGTAGTTTCATTTTCTCAATTAAATGTCATTCATCGTCGTATATGTAAGTATTTTTTGTAAAGAAGTTGATATCAAAGTTGATCGAAGTTGGAATCAAAATTCTGGACTCACAAAAATAATACAATCGTAATAATCGATAAAAAGACAACAAACTCAATTAAACACTTTGGTGTATATTCGTAATTAATCACAGTAAGTAGTAAAGGTAAAAAAATGAAACCTTACACCATAAAGTAGTAAGAAAGAAAAAAGATATTAAATAAATAAATCAACCATACCAGATATCAACAAGTTTAAATAAGTACCCAACAATACTAAAAATTTATCGTTCATATTTGAGTGTTTTCTAACGATAAAAGTTATATCACGATTAAAAATACTCTTAATAATACTGATAATGTAAATAATTATGTATTAGGTACTTAAGAGGAGAACGGCGGAACCCAGCCACCGGTTAAAGTTTCAATATATTCCGCAGCTGCGAAACACAATTTATCTTGATAAGGAGCAGCAACAACCTGAATACCCAATGGCAAACCATCATTACTGATACCAATTGGAATTTGTGTGACCGGAAATTTCAATACGTTAAATATAGCCCAAGTAGAGAAATTAAACGGACGGAAAAATGGAACGTAATGATAAGGTGCTGTGGACGCATACGATGGAAATAGTAATACACCGTTATCTCCGAGTTTTTCCTATAAAAGAAATTAATCCATTATGAGAAAAATTTCAATCAATCTGTAACCATGATTACATCATAATTAACTTACAATAAGAGCATTGCGTAGGGTTGACGTTTCTTCTTCTGCCCACGAAGCCTTTGGTAATGGTAAATGTAAATCGATCAATTTAAAGATAGCTGCCAATGTGTGATCACTTTGACCAACTAGTTTCTTTGGAAGCTCAATAAATGCACTTTTTGGTTCCTATATGGATAATTCATTACTTATCATTGTATTCGAAAACGTTATTTTTCTAAAATGTATCTACCTCTTGATTTGCTAAATCCTTAGCAAAGTTATTCAGCTCTTTGGACATCCAATACTTCCATAACCTGAACGAATATTTGAATCCGGAAAAATGTACCTACATATGGAAAACAATAATAGTAGTAATTTGTACCTGTATGAGAAATATATAACGTAATATTTATGTACTGAGACTGTTTACTTTTTGAGGAGAATTATCAAAACCACTATGTTCTTTAATTAGACGAACTACTTTCAAAAGAGCATTATTACATTCTGAACCAATAGGGCTACAAAGTCTGTCTCCAGGTTGTTCAACATAAAAATAATTGAATTTCTTTGCATTCACCTGAGTAACAGATAATTAAGAAAGTAATATTGAATAAATTCGTAATGCTCGAACGAAAAAAGGCAATCATTACTTCTACATCCAGTCGTAGCAATGGAATCTTATCTGGTAAAACTAAAGCCAAATTGACCGGTTTTAAATCAGCAGCAAACCTCAATATACCGCCAGCAGCTACGATTGTTTCTTTTTCAGTACCATCACGGAATGACATACCTTTCGTGTTTACTAACCCTGCGCAGAAGCAATGATGTTTATTGAAAGTCTTCTTCGACAGAACATTTAAAAAACAATTCAAACCAACCTCCAGTTAATTTATGACCGTAAACACCACAAAAGTATGCGGGTAATCTGGCGGAACCACCAATATCTGTACCTAATCCAATTGGCGATCCGCAGCAAGATACAATGCATGCCTATAAGAGAAGAAATATTTTTATGATTGAAGCGATGGCTTTTAAATACTTTGGAATGAAAGATGAGCTAACCTCACCACCGGAAGAGCCACCGGCGATTCGGTTCGTATCATACGGATTATTCGTTTGACCATAAACGTAATTTCTAGATTCGATCCACATATTCAATTCCGGTATGTTTGTAACAGCGATTAAAATAGCGCCGGCGCTTTTCAAGCTTTTCACAATATCTGCGTCTTCTACCGCTTTGGTTCCTTTTCTACTCAAAATGCCGCATGACCAATACATCCCTTCCGCGGCCACGCTCTCTTTGGAAGTAAAAGGGACACCGAGTAGGGGTTTCTTATTGAAATCATCAGGAGAAACTGAACCACTTGCAATCAATCGATCAACTGCTTTAGCATCTTCAAGAGCTCTTTCAAAACGATCTTGAACAACGGCGTTCACTATATCATTCACTTCTTTAATGCGCTGAATGAACGCTTCCACTACGGCTTCCGAAGTGATCTGCGGAAAATACGTGAATGTGAAAAAAATGAGCCTGTACTACGTATGATTCGAGTATAATGATATCTAACGCGCACCTCATTGTTACGGATTTTTTTAGCTAACGAAGAAGCGCTTTCTTTGACAAGGTCATTAGTAGGAGGAGGCAATCGTTTTACTTCCGTTGAATTATATATGAAACTGAAAATTAAGTCGATGACGGTGTCGTAAAGTCGACGAATGAATACTAATAGAGTCATTAAACACTGACAGTATACATTCCGCTGAGGCTTGTGCTCGGATTTTGCTTTATTCTGAAAGAAGAGAACGACAGCATAAGTAAAATATAACATAGTAAGAATAAAAATTAATCTTCGTTCGTGGTAGAGATAGTCAAGGTTGAAAAGTTGATTGATGTTTAACGAACTTGGAAACTTACCACCATTTTGAAAGTTCAATTTTAACAATTTTATTGAATTTAATTTGAAAATCATACACTACAATATCGGAAGACAATTAGCTCTTTCAAAACATTGCAATTTACTGATTTATTTCGATAAAATACTCTTTTCAAATAGTAAATTTGGAGAATTATTAACTTTTATACAAATTTTTATCACGTAATTTTTAAAATTAAAAAATCATTATTGCATCATTAATGAACAGGTTAAAATTCTCTTTTATTTGCATATTGAAATTTCAAAATTTTGATTTTTTTTCAGAAATCTCAATCATGTTTGATTTTTTTGAAAATATTTGTTCGTAATAGATACAACATTTTACAAAATGATCTTTTTTTCAAAAAAAAAAAAAATGTTCATAAATAAAAAGAAATTTTGAAAACTAAAACATTCGAATTTGCATTGAAACTGTTTTAAAATTCTACAAAAGAGAATTGAAATGCATCATGATAATGTATTGGCAACATTGTTCGGTTTATGATAAGGGTTATCACTTAGAAGATTCCCAAAAATATTGAAATTTTTTTTCATATTTCACAAGTTTTATTCGTGCTTCGCCTTGATTTTTGTCATATTATATTTTAAAATGAAATAATTTTCATCAGTGTGAACGTTGTATTTCCAGAAAATATGTCTAAAACGGCCGGTATAATAATTATTGGCGATGAAATATTAAATGGAACAGTGACCGACAAAAATTCCACCTTTTTATGTAAGAGATTTCAAGCCCTGGGAATTAAAGTACAGAAAGTTAGTACGATTCCAGATGATGTTAAAGTAATAGCCGAGGAAATTTCTTTATTTTCTAAAACTTACGATATTGTAATCACAAGCGGTGGAGTTGGACCTACTCATGATGATGTTACCTATGAATCAGTAGCGTTAGCTTTCAATACTAATTTAATCGTTCATAAAGAACTGAAACAATATTTTGACTGGTATTTATGTAAAGGTGACGAAGAAGGCTTGAGACTTGTCACTATCCCTCAAAACTCTGAAGTACTTTACGTTGATTTAGATGAACCGTTATCGTATGGAAGTAAGAATTATCCTATTGTGAAAACATTCAACGTGTATAATTTTCCGGGTGTACCTGAGTACCTAGAGAAAACGTTCGTCGGTTTACAAGATAAACATTTTGTGAATAACGATGTTCAATTCTTTAGTCGTGTTATTTATCTTAACGTCGACGAAATTTCTGTTGTGAAAGTTTTGAATGAAGTAGTTGATCGATGTAAGGAAAACGTAATGATTGGCTCTTATCCTTCAACCAGTAGCAATGATCATTTTAATACTAAAATTTGTATTAATTCAACATCACCTGAGCATTGCTTGAATGCAGAGAAAGAATTGTTGCTAAAAATTTCACCTTCCTGGTTAGTATACATTCCTTCAATGTTACCTAACTTTGAATTCATGTACCGTTTGTCTACAATGAAGAACGAATTATCCCAAAAAATACGAGATTCGTTTCAGGTATGTGTTCTGTTTCATTTGTTACTTAATATACTTAGCTTATATAGATCTGTTTTGAAATATTTTTCCGTATGATCTTTGTGCGAGATAAAATTACTATCACAAATAGAAATTACTCGAATAAATTTACAGTTAGAGAGAAATAAACGCAATTTAAATAATTATATGAACATAAAAGACTCAAAATGCAATCTTTTAATAATTAAGAACATTTGCACGTAAGTAATGTTAAAATGAGGTACTGATGTTTGAAGAGTGAATGATTTTTTCTTGTTTATTTTCGCATAAATTGGTTCAAATCAGAAAATTGAGGTTATAAGGTTATTACATTTACATGTTCATTGATTTTAATGATCAAGGTTGAGTTCATTTTCTAATGAAACTTGATAATTTATCAGCTTGTCATAAAATGTAGTACCATTTTATATTTTATAATCAGTACATAGTACATAATCACGTCATTTGTAATCTAAATATTTTTATGAAAAATGATATCCCAACTACGACTATAGAGCTATGTGGCGAAGCATTCTACTAAGAAATGTCTTATTTATGAATTACGTATACTTCAGATTCATATTTCCAAGTCCATCCATTTAATTCTACTGAAAGTTTATACTTTTGAGTTCGGAATTTAAATTTCTTGTATTGGTTCATTAAAGATGAAAATTAAAAAAATATTAAAACATGAAAAAAAACAGGTACAATAATTTTTAAAAGATGAAAATGAATTAAATTCCCCCTCTACTTGGTTAACAAGTCAACGATCGCTTAATGTAAACAAAGTTACAAATTAAATAACATGATAACAACTGAAACATTGAAAAACGTAAAATTTTATTCTAATTTGTTTCATATTTCGACTTATACGGTTTTTCTTAAATATTTACGAACCTGAACAAAAAAAAAAAAAACTGAAAATTTCAATTCATTAATTTTTTATCCACTCTGCAAAATGTCTAGCGGTGCAAATACTTTACTAGAATCCGCTCATGAATCTGTGAATTCAGATCCACGTTTTCGTACTGTAAATTTACTTCGAGAAATTCGCAAAACGAAAAAACAATTACAACAAGTACAGCTACAAAATTTTAAGGATGAAATGGCTAAAAAACTAATGCAAGAAGAAGAGTCACTCCAATTAGGGAACGTTGACATGTACCCAAAAATGGCAGAAGTGATTAATAAGATAGATGAGGCTGTTAAAATCATGCAGAATATGAATCCAGATAAGTCTAAGTCTGTATCTACTTTATCGACTGCGGTGAACAATTCCAAATCATTAGAAACTTCGAAAAGATTGAAAAAGAAGTCTGCCTATGAGCAGGTATCTCGTGAACCGTTGCGACCTACGTTGGATTACGAACGTGTTGAAAACTTCAATAAAATCATCGAGTCAATCGCCAAATTATACAAAATACCTAGCGAAGAGGAATTCGCATCTAATTTTTCTCAACTAATAGATACATTAGATGTTCTAAAAAATTATAAAACTTCTTCGGAAACGTTGACTGTTATGGAACAAAAATGTAAAGCAATGGTCAAAACCAAGTCTGAAATTGATGAGTTATTCAAGGTGGATTCTCTTAAAATGGAATTATTGAAAATTAGCGAACAAAAAAAAAACGATAATTAAATATGATTTTGTATTGTAAATTCATTTTTTTGTACTTTTAATTTTTACAGTGTAATAAATTTAAACATTGTATCGCCATATTTGTTTATTCAGATTATAAAAAAGTGCTTTTCAATATATCCGATTTCTGAAACATTTATCGGATTTAATGGCGGTAAAGATTGTACGGTCCTTCTCAACTTGATATATTGTTATTGCTTACAAAATAAAATAAAGCAGACGTTAACTTTGATTTATTTCAAAGATGAGAATTCGTTTCCAGAACTAGATGAGTTTATCGAATTTATTAAAAACAGGTACAAATTTACTGTTCTGTTGTAACTTATTTGCAAGTATCAAAAGCTTTTTTGTTTTACCATGGTAAAATTTTTCCAGCTATAAGATCGAATTGATCGTGTTATCAACACCGATGAAAAAGTCATTATTAACGTATTTGACCAATGAACCGAGAAAATCGGCGTGCTTCTTAGGTTTGAGGAATAATGACCCTAATAGTGAAAATCTCAAGCCCATGCAAGAGACAGACGCAGATTGGCCAAAAATTATGCGAATTTTTCCGATTTTGAATTGGAACTATAACGATGTGTGGAATTTTATCAGATGCTCCAATATATCGTACTGCTCGTTATATAATCAAGGGTAATGATCTTTGTTATTTTAATTATTTGAATTACTGAAAGTTCTCTACGTATTTTCCATTTAGGTATACATCTTTAGGACACGTTAATAATACAGCACCTAACGCAGAATTGAAATTTGTTGATAATAATGGTTCTGTACACTATAGACCGGCATTCTTATTAAATGAAGAAAAATAAGAGCGAGAAGGAAGATGACAGAAAATATTTTGTACGAAATTGTAGATCACGAACTTAAATTTTACACTTGTTAATTATGTGTATTTGAATAAAAAAACAATAATTCACGTACAGCAGCATTATTTTCAATAACTATACGATACATTCATAAAAAAAGAAAAACGTTACTATCCTCGAATACTTTTGACTGAAAAAGGAAATATATTTTCGAAAGACGACAATTTATAATATTTAATTATAAGTCATGTAGCGAGGAGTAGCCGAAAATTTAGCGTATGATTTTATAACTTTATTTACAGCTTCTAAGAAATCTTTTTCGGTGGCTACCTTTCTTCTAGCTCGAATAGCGAACATTCCGGCTTCAGTGCATACAGATCGAATTTCGGCTCCTGTGAAATATAAATTCATCGGTGAAAATCTTATTATAACATACCAAATAACTCAAGTGTTTACTTACCAGTGCTATTAGGACATAATCTAGCTAATAATTCAAATCGAATATCTCGTTCTACGCTCATAGCTCTGGCGTGAATTTTAAAGATATGAGTTCTACCTTCTAAATCGGGTAAACCGAATTCTACTTTACGATCCAAACGTCCAGGACGCATTAAAGCAGGGTCTAATGTGTCAGGTCTGTTTGTCGCCATCAAAACCTAAATTAGACGTTCCATCGATATCAAATCAAAGTACAGATTATATGTATTTGAAATAAATAAATTTATACTTTAATATTTCCACGAGGATCAAAACCATCCAACTGATTGATCAGTTCTAACATAGTTCTTTGTACTTCGTTGTCACCTCCGGCACCGTCATCAAATCTGGCACCACCGATGGCATCGATTTCATCGAAAAATATCAAACACGCTTTCTTGCTACGAGCCATTTCGAATAATTCTCGAACCATACGCGCACCCTATAAATGAGTTGAAAAGATGTGAAAAACTAAAAAAAAATACCATTGCTTCGTAATTAGGGAGGTGAATGTACTTACCTCACCAACATATTTTTGCACAAGTTCGGATCCAATTACACGAATAAAACAAGCATCGGTTCTATTAGCTACAGCTCTAGCGCAGAGTGTCTTACCGGTACCTGGAGGTCCGAAGAGTAACACTCCTTTGGGTGGTTCGATACCTAAGTTGACGAATTTCTCAGGCTGGAATAAATCTCAAGTTAAAAACAAAACACGCGAATAAAAAAACATTTAAAGCAATAATATGATGCTTACGTGAAGTAAAGGTGTTTCGACTACTTCGCGAAGTTTTTCAATTTGTTCTTTACAGCCACCGACATCCGAGTAAGTAACGTCAGGTTTTTCTTCGACTTGCATCATAGTGACAGTTGGATCGATTTTTGGTGGTAATGGTATATGGATTTGGTATTTATTACGATCAACTCTACAAGTACAATAAATTATGATGAAAAGGGCGAGCGCTAAAGTTACGAAATAATTATTACACTTACCCGACTCGCATTCCTTCTTCGATATCGGTAGGAGCAACCGAGTCGGCCAAATCTACGACGAATTTCGCGAACTGTTTTACATTTATTATGTACTTCGGATCATCGGAATCGGCATTAATAATTTTAGTACAACGTGCAACCTTATCACATATAAATAATTAATAGAAGTTTTAAATCTTATTTTATAAAAACTATCTCAACGTACTTGTAAAGGTTGTTCATTCTGGAGCGTTTGTTTATCAGCTGTAAGATCCCATAATGCCGGAGGTGCTAATCCCGTATCGGACTCTTTAATACCGGTTAATTCATTAACACGTTTGATGACCGACTGTATATCATCTTCCACTACTTTGATTACTTTGGTGTATTGGCCTTGTCCCTGTAGAAAGATCAAAATGTATAATTTTGCTGGACTAAAAAACGAACGCGCATGGAATACATTACATAGAACTATCGTATACGTACGTAAGTTTTTAATAGAGCAATATCTGCTTCATCAAGTGCTAAAAAAATAAAACAAGAAATATATGAGTTTCTTTTAAATTTGAGACAAGAAGGTGTTTCTTTTAAATCCACGAATAAATACAAAAACAATATACTTACTTTTGATTTCTTTCTCTTCTTTTTCAGGATCTTCGCCTTTTTTTGTTTTTCTCATATCATCTCCGAGATAATCAGGCATTTTGGCGATTAGTTAAGAACTTTTAAGGACCTAAATTTAAATAATATATTGAAATAATCGGCGAAATTAACTGAAAAAATTAAGAAAAATTATGAAAATATGAAATTCAGCTATATCATCGTTTTCGTTTATCACTGTTTTATTGTTGCCAATTTGCCATATTGAGAGTTTGTTGTGCAACGTTTCAAAATTTTCAATAGTTGTGAATTTTAATTCCAAAGCAAAAAAAATTTAGCAGTGTTAACTTTTTCTAATTTTTAAAAGTAATTTCATATTTCCAAGTTTGTTTACCAAATTTGGGAAATTTGAAGCTTTTCAGAATCCTCCCACGTTTTTCCCACGCTTTGCAACGATAACCAAAATAAATGAATTATTTTTAAACTGTTTCAAAATATTTAAAAATATAAGGATGACCGAGTAAAAATTTTATTTTTTAATTAAAATTCTCTGTAAATAAGTAAATACTCTAATAGTGTAAATTGTAGTATGAAAAAAATGTGTTTAACATAGATATCTGGAAACTCGGGATTGTGTTTCTTTTATACGAAAAAAATCTCTGTACAGTGTACAAAAATATGACGAATTTCATGTGTACAGTCATAATTATACTATTTTGTTTAAGTTTTACCGACTGTGATAAATTAGACGACTTGAATTTACCCTCAGAACATCTGGCGTATCATTTCAACACATACAAGAACGTCCTACAAGAATATTGCAAGGAGACTCCTAATCACGACTTTTGTGTAGGTATTTTATTTTTCATGTTTTTATTGTCTTTTTTTAAATATTATTCATTATTCTTGAACTTCAGCGTAATAAAAAGTCGAAGTCTTGCTGGGGATATGAACTAGATTGCGATTCATCAAATTCCTATCATCGTCCCATATGTTCAGGCTCCTACAATGGTTGGGTACAGTCTAAAAAAGAACAAATTAGTACATTTTACAATCAAGCAGATTTCGGATTCGTCAGAGAGCAGCGTAATGAGATGATGGTGATGTGCGAGCCATCGTTTAAAGTAATTTTTTTTCCTTAATTCGCAGAATTTATTGAATTATGGATTTTTATTCTACCTACTTCTACAAATTTCAGGAAGACTCATCCTTAGAATGTTCAAATCATCTGCGTTTCTGTAGAGGCCGTAATTTATTGATGAATTTTACTAGTTTAGCCTTTCGAAAAGAGCCAATTCGGTACAAAATGGATGTATTTAAAAGCGGCGAAATTGGAGGATTTTGCAAGTAAGTTATCATTCATTCGGATTTAGGAACCTTGGTACTAATCGAGTTTGTATTTTTGTCGATAGCTTTAAAAAGCCCAGATTGTTAGAAGAATGCGATCATTTAAGCCCATTACAATCATGGGGGCCCGAATTGCAACATTTTACCTCATTACGTAGACGTCCAATACCTCAAGACTGTGACGTTGTCGTTAACGAACCAACTTTTATTATGAAAATTGACGCGAGTTGGTGTTTTATCGCTTTATTTAACCTCGGAATTGTTATAAATTTCCCTCTAACTGCTAATCATTAACACTTTATTGCAGCTGTGAACATGTATCATCATTTTTGTGATTTTTTCAATTTATACGCTTCGTTGCACGTGAATTCTTCACACGAAGATACGTTCTCTCGAAATGTACGTATTCTCGTTTGGGAATCGTATACGTATCAGTCGGCGTTTAGTGTTACCTTTGATACTTTTACGAAATATCCTATCTGGGATCTCAAAACGTTTGCTGGACAAACTGTATGCTTCAGAAATGTAGTATTTCCATTACTTCCTAGGATGATTTTTGGCTTGTATTATAATACTCCTTTGGTGCGTTTTTATGATTTTAGGTAAGATTTGTATTTACAGCTGAAATTTCTAATCGTTTTATGTGTTCTCAGATCGGTGGATGTGAACGGAGCGGATTGTTTCACGCTTTTTCCAAATTCATTCTGCACAGGTTGGATGTTCCTACATTTAAAAGGCATAATAAACGATTCAAGGTGACATTTTTATCTCGGGACACGATGTATCGAAAGGTGTTGAATGAAAGACAACTTTTACATGCTTTGAGTGCCAATACCAGCTACGATGTGAATCGAGTACGTGGTGTTGTATTTTTTTTCTAGATATACGTTGATTCTATAAAGTTACTTTCATTTGGTTTGTCGTCAGGTTGTATTTGATCGTAATTATCCCTTTAAAGATCAACTGAAAATCATCCATAATACTGATATCTTTATCAGCATTCATGGAGCTGGATTGACACATTTGTTATTTTTACCCGATTGGGCTGCTGTTTTTGAACTGTAAGTTTCAGCAGGGATGAGGATGTTTTTCTAAAAATTTCACGTTCTGATAATTTCATCATTATTATGTTTGCGCAGATATAACTGCGAAGACCCCAGTTGCTATTACGATTTAGCCAGATTACGGGGAGTTAAATATGTAACATGGCAAGATCAGCTGAAATTGTATCCGCAAGATCAAGTAATTAGACATACTGAATTGAATGAGTACGATCATGTTGCCATAAAATTAGTTCATTGTTCATTTAATACTTTCAGAATCAACCGGATGTAGGAGCTCATGCTAAATTTACAAATTATAAATTTGACGTTGATGAATTTTTAAAACTGGTGGAAATAGCTGCAAAGCATGTTTCGGAACAAGAAACTTTTCCAGGAAATCACCTCAATGAAAAAGACGAATTATAATGTTTGACTCGTAAATGACTTATAAAAAAAACTGTGATTTTTAACCCAAATTACTATGTACTTTAATTAATAACTTGTGTTCATTGTATATATCAATTGAAAAGGCCTAAACATTAATCTATAAGACTTTTTAAAAACTCGATTTGATCTGTGATGTTGATTTTATGCGCTAATTATAAACAGTATTAATAAATGTGCCATGATGTGAGATATAATTATATTTATGAAACATAACGAAATAAACATTTTATTTATTTAGATCTTGTTTTAGATGACTCCAAATGTAAATGTACGAACATAATTGCTGCAGCTACTCTAGATTGTAGATCTACCATGTTCAAGTCATGACTCCACTCCACTCTACCCCATCTTTCAGTCTACAAAACAAAAACTAGTAAGATGACTGTTGACTAAAGAATTAAGAATTTCAAAATAAAGGTTATGTACCTGAAATTCTTCTTCTAATCTAGAAAGCTGAACAGCAGTTTCGACAGTAATTTTACGATCGACGCAACATAATGTTAAAATTAAAGATTTAAGACTTTCGACAGCAAATGAAATACCTACAACATATCGCCAAAAACTAATGAGAAAAAATATTAGTAAAAGGTGTTAGAATAAAAGCGACAAACTTTACCTTGCAAACATGGAAAACTAAAAGAAGATAGATGACGAGTTAGTGTTTCTTTGATTCGGTCGTCAGTAGAAGTATAGGAAATATCGGTAACTGGTTGAATATTCACGTTATATCGTTTGTTGAACCAGTCAATAATCGGTTCCCATTGGCCAGCTTGACGTTCACGTAATTCATTTTCTTCCTACAAGAACAAACACGTGAATTAGTGAACATCTAAAATTAAAGAATTAATTTTCCTAATCAAAGAAGCTTACTTCCGAATGGTACAGAATAGCATCAGTGTCTAAAAAACTCAGCAATTTCGATACGAGCTCTTCTTTGGTTAAATGGCACGGATTATCAATCACTGTGTTGCATAAAGCTGTCTATTAAATAAAAGAAATAAAAATACGATTGAGCCTTTCAACAGAATAACTGATAATTTTTTTGATATCCTACCCAATGCATAGCATTTCTGTTGATGACTTCTTTTTGAGAATCCCATTCAGCTGCAACAGCCAAAGCTAGCGGTTCATTATTTATTTTGAATAAACTTCCAGAGGGCGTTTTCAGTTTTCTCTGATCCAGTGTGATTTCATATTGATTATCTTCACTGCACAGAACGTTGGCTTTGCGGTAAAATCTTTTCGGAGGAGCTGTGTAAAAAATACATCAAGATACTGGTATTGGTAATCCTTAGAAGGAGTAAAATAATGTACCTGGGTAAAATCGACGGCTGAGAACATTTGGGGTTTGATGTTGTTTTCTGAGAAGAGATATTAGTGCTTTAGAATAGAACAGATTGCGGGTCCCCATTTCATCAGGTCAAGAAATGTAATTGAAAAAGAGATTTTTTTGAAAAAATACGGTCAGATTTTAGGGAAAGAGGACAAATTTCTATTTTTTATCCACTTTTTACTATATTTCATGCTATTTCTTCATCTTATCATTATTCTTTTCTTATCAGTGTAATAACAATACGTTGACAAGGTTACCATTGTTTTCCACTTCCCAAAGTATTTCTCCCAATAGAATCTATAGTGTAATTTTGATTATCTACAAGATCTACAAGTATGAATTGAGCTATAAAAAAATTATTTTATCGAACAAAATATTTAAAATTGATACCAATGTGGTGAAAATTTAAATACGATGCATTTATGATATTTTGAATTAATTTTTAAAGAAGAATTTCATATTTCATTTAAGCGTAGGTAACATTGTTTTCATTTTCACTTTCATCATCCCTCCTATCCCCTCTGAAAATATCCCATTTTAATTGGCGCATGCCATTTTGCAATTTACGTATTATTGGTAATAAAATTCTCTAGAAATTCGGCATAGAACAATCGTATCTCTGAATTAAAAATTATTATTACGTAATATTTTCGAGTTCGTCGTTATGAATGAAAACTGCGATTTATTTTTCGTACATTTCAATCTTTAATTTTTTTAATTCAGTAGAAGTGAAAGTAATAATGCATTCATTCGTGTTACGATCGCAAAAGTTATTCTCGGTTGTGTTGTAAACTTTGGGATATAAATTGTCCCAATAGTTTGATTTCTATGTCCTTATAGTTATGTGAAAGTTCACAATTCATGGAGGTTATCCTCCGAAAATATGGAAAGAAGTTCGAATAATGTAATTCGAGTTAGAAGTAAATTTATTAATCAGTTCAAATCACTCATCAGCGCAGACAAACTTCTATCATCAATTAAATTTCACAAAATAGACGATCTTCAGGATGACAATGTTTGCTTTTGGATCAAATTCAACGACGATGATACCATTTGTAGCATTTCCGAGTTACAAGTAAGATATCGTATTAGTTTTTCTGAACTGGGCTACATCTTGCTATTATCTGATCTACAGTTACTGCGAAAACTCAACAAGTTTTTAGTTTATTTATTGTACCAGGAAAGATGAATGACGAATATTCGCGAAACGATATCGTATTACCCTTTCAAATCAAAGAACGAACTCATTGTAACTGGTTACAATTACAAATTCCAATAACGCTCATACACGAGGAAAGCAGATATCCACTGATGTCACTTTTTGTTTCTGTTTCTAATGACGAAACATGATTGTCCAAGATAAAGAACAAAAACATGAAACAGCTCCTAGATACTATACCATGGCATATACTTTTCAACTCTGAATTTTTTTTCTGACATGTATTTTGTCTTGAAATTCTTCATGATCGATTTAAACGAGCGGATTAAAAAGTAACCGTACATCAGGTCATTATGGTCATTCATTAATAATACATCGTTCTTTGAAGATACGAACGATCTCTGTTCTATGATGAGAAATGCATCGAATCGTTGAAGTGTTCAAAATAATTAATGTTTGATTATTGAATAATTTCTATCAGTTACGTAATTTATTCCCCTGACCCACATTTTTAGCCAAATTTTCTTTAAAAAAACTCATTTATAATACTGAAAGGGCTGCGCGAATTAATATGGCATTTGTGTCTATCAGTAGTGATCTATAGTGAAGTCCAACTAATCATTTTCACAGATTTCGGTCAAATGAGTAAACCTACCTGAGCAAGTTAACAGAAATCAAGAGACGTTTAAGAAATTGAGATCATTTTCAATACTTCAAATTAACTCTTTGCAGGATAAAATTTTCCATGTAGATGCAGTTGATCTTAGCCTGATTTCCTGTGTCATATTGTCAATGAAAACCAGGCTACTGCAGTCTATCGACCTACGGTTGACGAGGGAAGGAGTAATCAACAAAATCATTTTTGGGGTTCTAGAAGACCATTACGACAGGGTATTGCCTTTTCATTCCTATTGCGCTCCTTTACAGCCGAAAAATGTGTTTTTTTGGGGGTGGGTTTCCTTATATTTTGAGTTTGTTGCTCGCATAACTCCGCTCCAAGTTTAGTTAGGAAGTTTAAATTTGGTATGTACATTCAGTACAGTGGTCCCAGTTGTGCTTTTTGGGGATCATTGCACCCCGTCACAGCCCTAAGAATGTAGATTTTGGTCGATGTTTCTCATTCTTTGAGTTTTTCCTCGCATAACTCCGCTCCAAGTTGAGTTGGAAAGTTGAAATTTGATATATACCTTCAGTATAGGGATAGTAGATTTGCATTTTTGGGGTCTCAACTTTTCAGTCTCACTGCACCCTCTCACAGCCCTGAAAATTAAGTTTTTGGTTGATCTTTTTCATTCTTTGAGTTTGTTTCTCGCATAACTCCCCTCCGAATTGAGTTAGGAAGTTGAAATTTGGTATGCAGATTCAGTAGGGAGTTTCGACTTTTTAGTATTCTTTTTAGCCTGATTTTCTATGGCATTATGTTAATGAAAACTAGGCTACTACAGTCTACCGACCAACCGCGGATAAGAGGGGGGAGGGGGGGTATCAACAAAATCCGTTTTGGGGTTCTTGAAGACCATTCAGTCAATTTTTAGCCATGTCAGATATTTATTTTTATTATTTTTTTTCCGAACATTAAAATAATTTACTCCGCTCGATACCGGCCAAAATCGCTCCAATTTGGTCAATCGGTCCAGTTTGGCGGCGGATCAGATACATCCAAGTGGAATGACCTTGGGTCAAAAATTTAGTTTTACCCCATTTTGGGGGAGGGGGTGCTGAAGGGTCAAAAACGCAGAAATATTCCCTTTTTAGGCGAATTGATAGAAAACCACAAGTTGTATTACATATCCAAAAATCAACCTCCTAAGTCAATTAGGAGGGGAGATATGGGGTTTTTCTCCCCTCTTTAATCATAAAAAAGGACTGTTCCTCCTCTATCGGTCCACCAAATTGAGCTTGGATGTTGAAATTTGGTATGTACATTCAGTTGAAGCCTTAGATGTACCTGTTGAGTGTTCCGACTTTTTAGCTCCGCTGCACCCCCTCACAACCCCAAAAAAGTGGTTTTTTGATAGGAAGTTCTCATTTTTGAGTTTTTTGAGTATATTCCTCACATAACTCCCTCCAAATTGAGCTTGGAACTTGAAATTAGGTATGTACATTTGGTTGGAGGTACTAGATATATCTTTTGGGGGTTTTGACTTTTCAACCCGATTTCACTCCTTCACAGCCTCAAATATGTGGGTTTTTGGTCGTTTTTTATTTTTTGAGTTTGTTCCTCACATAACTTCCCTCCAAATTGGGCGAGGAAGTTGAAATTAAATATGTCCCTTCTGTAGAGACTCTTGACGTACCTTTTCGGGGTTTCGACTTTCTAAGCTCCATTAAACCGTTCTTACCCGCAATGCAGTTTTTTTTTTTTTTTCGTTCAGTGCTAATGCGTTCTTTTAGCTGCCATTATCGTTCAATAGAAATACAATTATGGTACTTTCGTCTCCCTCTACCAGTATTTATCGTGCTCAATTGCCCGAAAATGACACCACTTGAGTATTACTTTGTTTCGAGTTCGTTTAGAGTACCTCCTGGATAAAACGAGAATTCTTTTGCAGACATTCCAAAGCCACAATGCGGTTTCCTTATGCCCGCCAAAAAACACGTATTGGAGCTAATTACAAAGCAGCTAGAGCAAAACAAGGCGGAATCGTGTCTGCATGCGTCAAAATTAATCAATCGTGCGCTGGTCGTTTACCTCAGGCAATGTTTTTGTAAACTCATATGCATACAATGTATGTATTAATAGGGACGTAAATATTGACTGGACTTGGGTTGTAAATTGATAGCTTCCGTGGCCAGTCGCGTCAATATCCCTGGATACTTATTGGGAGAACTGCAAACACCAGCGAGGTCAGCATAATATCTGCTCCGACTGCAATCGACTAAGTAAATCCGGGTAGGCCAACAAACTTGTGTGTGTAAATTTCGCCCCACAGACATATGTATATAGTATGCACACACACATATACGTATTTATGTTGATCCCATCAGATCACGACCGGATGTCGTTAATTTCTCGAATTTCAGCAGGCAGCTAGCAGTTGGTGAAAATCGTTTATCGAAGCGTCATCCTCGTCCAAATAACGTGCCAATTACGCGTTATGTAACTTTTAACATTACCTACAATCGTAGGTACTTCGATGTGTGTGCATATTGACAGAGCGTTTGACTCCTTGACCTCGAGATAAGTATTCGTAAAAGAAGAAAAAAAAAAAAAAAAAAAAAAAAAAAAAAAAAAAAAATACGGTAGCAAAAAAAAAAAAAAAAAAAAAAAAATACGTTTAAAGGAAAAAACATTGTAAGCAGGTTCTTGTTTGGTCTAAAAGCACTAATGAAGGAGAAAAATTGTTATATAATGGATACATGCCCATTTAATCGTTTACCTATCTACCTAGTTACCTACCTGCCTATTTATGAACGTTTAAAATTACCCCCGTTGTTCTTACACATATTCGATATTTTACGAAATAAAAAATTTCATTAACAATAGAACACGTCTATTTGTTTTTTTTTTGTTTTTTTTTTTTTTTACAATCAAAGCGCCGTTTATTGGGCCACCTCCGGTTCATAGGAACGAGGTCGTGGTCGCGTGGTAACAGTGCATCTTATCTTACGGATATAAATATTTAGGTTTGTGTGCACCGGTATTCGTTGGTACTTTTTTTTTTTTTTTTTTTTTTTTTTTTGGACAATGGTTTACTACGTGTACCATACAAATTGGACACCTTCAGCGTCACGACGACACAAATTAAAACTCGAAAGGGTTTACTCATCTTGTATGAACCGACAACCGATACCCTTCGATCGATTTTCGACCCAAAATATAGCAATTTTTTTTTATTTTATTCGGTACTGTTTTCTCTGGCTCAGCATCTATCGAGTTTACCGGAGCTGTGACGTCAAAGCGAAAAGGTTTTTTTTCCCTTACGTCGTCGTTTTCCATTTGCATATCTTTCACTTCATTTATACGCGCGCAGCATTGATTCCTTTTGATGTTCGTCTATGTGTTTGGGTATATGTATGTGTACGTTGTAGGTATAGTCGTTTGAAAAATTTACAAATGGATTTAAATTGTTGGTAAATTGGCAGCTGGAACGTGTGATCGTTTTGAATGGACGAAAAAACCGCTGGCAGTAGGCCATATCGATCGATGCGTTTCGTGATTCATCCATTTTTTTTTCTCGTCAATGTTCAGGTTTTTGGTAGCGTATAAATGACGAGATGATGGTGCTGTCTTTCTTTTTTCCTTTCTTCCTAATTTTTCTCTCGTTGTTTTTTTATTCCATTCGATGTTTGTAGGAGGTTTTGATTTCGGATGCTGAGAAATTTGTCGAAAAGTTGATTATTATTTATGTTTGGCGTTGAATCGACACGATCTTTTCTTGGCCGAGTTTTTGTAGTAGTTGTTGTAAATGTATCTTCATTAAAATCTGAAGTGCTTTGCCCGGATGGAAGAACGAGTGAATTTTGATTCCGGTACTTGTTCTTGTTCTCACGAATCAAAATTTTTGTTCTTTGTTCGATTCGTTTTCATTTGTACTCATTTTATTCTTGTTCTTCACGGTTCTTGAAATATTGTTCTCGTTTTCTATTCTTTTTTTTTATTTGGTTTTGTTTGGTTCTCTGTTTTCGTTCTTCTTGGTTTTTACACTTCAACTTGACCACCGCTCTCTCCTCTGTTTTTGAAAATTTGACTAAAAGTCGTCAAATCAATGAGAACGAGAGTAAGACCTTGGAAAAAAATCACTAAAATATGCTTAAATTACAACCAATCGAGAAATTATCTGCTAAAAATAAAAAAAAAAAAAAAAAAATGGAAAATATTTTTTTTTGTTCTTGTTCTTCTGGTTTATATTATAAACACTAAAACACCAAGATGGGAAAGGAGATTACAGAAAATTTTTGTAAATAGTTACGCGCCTAAATCTCATCAGAGAGCGCTGATATTTGAACCGCAGAAATTACTTTTTTTAGTCTCCAATATGGATTTCACATGCAACACTTTTTTTTTTGGAAATTTTCCTGCAACTGATATCAGTTACGACGCATGCGCACACCGTTTCGCGCTCGAACCCTTATAGAAACATCGATGGATGTACATTTCAGAGAAGTCGAGTTTTTAGCATTGTCAGTAGCAGTCCATGTATACATGGTCAAAGGTTATGATGATGATAAGCTAATGTGACTTCAGATAGTTAATAGTTGTTGTATAGACGATGAAATACCAAGATGGGAATCAGTGGGTATAGCGGTAAGGGAATTAGCTATTTTACTCGGTTTTTCTCGTACGTCCCTAATTACATAAATTTTTGGTTCAGAGTTCCTTAAGACTTCTCCATTAAGAGCGCTGTTTACTGATTACGGTGCAACTTGTTCACAATTCTGATTGGTCAAGGTTTCAGACGCGGATAAGACGTAGATTCTTTGGAATTTCTATGTTTTGTGTAGAGAAAGGATAACTTCTGAATGACCAATGACCGTCGAGCTGGATGGGAAAACAAGCGAAACTCTAAACCGTAATCCGTTTACCTCTGGAGCAGGAAAACCCCATCTTGATGTTTCAGTGTTTACAAGTTGTTGTTACTTGTTGATAAAAATATTATCAACTTCCACTGGTTTAAGTCAGTTGAAGTTATCCAATCAAAAATCAGGGAAAATTTTGGAGCCAAGTATCAGTGCTCTCTAGCGGAATATTTTTCAGTAATTATCAGGAGTGGATTTCGGTCTTGAAACGATTTCAAAATATGTGGTGGCCGTTTTGGTTGATGTATACAGTTTTTTGAATTTGAAAACATGGTTTCAGTTTGGTTTAGAGAGCAGTGCAAAAATTGTGAGATTTTTTCTGCTTGTTATTGATAATGCAACAACTCTGAGGCGGATTCCTTGATTTCTTTTATATCTTACACCAAAACATTTATGTAATTTCAACTTAAATTGAAAACATCACAAACACACAGGCAAACCAGTAAAGAAAAAATTTTATTGGTTGAAAAACAAATGAGACGTTCACTTAAAAAACAGCTGGCTTATAATCCATCAGACAGCAGACCTAATTTTACAAAATGTTCCCAAACATTGATGGATATTATTCCCCTTTGTTAAAATTGTGTCTGATGGATTACCGTTTCGAAATGAAAAACTGACAAAACCATCAACTAGAAACTGTATTTCTATTTGGTTACGGTTTTAAAAATATCATCCATTCAATTAAGGAGGTTACCGTTTGAAATGGGGTTTTCAGAATTTTATGATAAAGGGTTTCAATTGGTACGGTTTTGGAGAAGAAAAAAACTGTTTCAGTCCGGTTTTTATAAAAAACACGACGGTTTCGATTTCCATTCCTGGTAATTATTTGCTAAATCCAATCAACCTATCGTGTCTGTGTTCATCTGTGAGGCATCTTGGCGTTTTAGTGTCTATATTCTTGTTCTTTCAAATGAATTTTCGAGGTTTTTTCTTGTTCTTAAAAAATGGTAAAATTGCTATCATTGTTCTTGTTCTTGTATCGTTTTCCAATCACTCAACTGAATTGTTTTATTTTTTGTTCTTGTTCTCTAAAATCGCACGTTCTTGAATTTTTTGGTTCTCGGTTCTTCATTGTTCTCCCATCCCTGGTACTTCAATACAAAATTCATCGACCAAAATATAGAACGAAATTTTCCTTGCACCTGAAGCACATCATTATAAAGGTATGCAACCATAATACCGTGTATAAGGTCTGGTGTATTAGCTCCATTACTTTGGTTATCCATGCACAAAGCTGTTGAAAGAGCTGGTTTTAAGTTCAGATTCAGTGATAAGCCAAGTTTCTGGAACCTTTCCTTGAAATTTTTCCAAGCAGGAAAACTTTAATTTCTTTTATAGAATACAGGGATGTTGACTTGAATAGTTTTCAGTTTCCATTTTCATTTCAATTACAGCCATACTATTTACTGATTTATTTTGGTTAATTTCCGATTATGATAACTGTCAAAACCTCTCCAGATATGGAGAGTTATCTCTCTTTTTAACATTAAAAAATCTTTTCCGGCCACTTAATTGAATCGTAGGGCTAAAATTTGGCGAACAGGTTTAGTATGACAGTAGGAGTTCCAAATGTGCCTTCCAGGAATTTCAAGTTTTTAGATTTTCCATACCTCTTACAGCTACACAAAAATGAATTTTTAAACTGTTTTGGCCATTTTTCAAATTTGTCAGGCATTTATTGTCCTCCCTCCATCTTGTCAAATGTGACATTCAAGGAATTTGATCTTTCAACAGGTCTACTATAGGTGTTGCTCAAGTTCAGCTCAGCCTACAGGCCTTGAAAGAAGCCAAAACATTGGATTATGTCCGATTCTATTGTAGAAATCTGTTCTATGGAATTTATAGGTGTACCCCTTGAGATATGTTCTGTTCTTTTTGCAGGATGTTCAACGTTTGGTATTTATTTTTTATTATTGAAGAAAGGTAATTTAAAATTCACTGAGCCCAGCACCACTTCCAATTATTCTGATTCTTCTGCAATTGAGAATAGAGTTCTAGGGTGCACTAAATTTCACATGAATATACCTTCCTGTATATCAAACAGTTTTCAGCAGAGGAAAAGGAATAAGTTCTCTACATTTTACTCAATGGTTATCCATTTTCATTAATCATTTGTTTGCTGCGAAATTTGAAAATTGACTACTGGCGCCCAGACTGAAGCAACCATATATTCCTGTTATTCACAATTCATTTGTTAACCTCTTCATCCTATTACCATTGTATATGAAGAATCGAAAAGAAAAATCTGAGCAATGAACGACCGCAAACTGCCGAAAGTTCTAATCAAAAGATCTCCGTATGTACAATGTCGCCAGCCATTTATAATCAGCAACCTAGATCTGCATTTTATATTGAATATTTAGGGAAATATAGGAATGAGTACGTACTTTGTTGTATTCTTGTTCATCTTCGTAGCAAACTGACTCACTACATTGATAGACGTACGTGTACTCTCCGAGGGGAGCTAATAAGAAGGTGTAAAACAAACGGTACAATGACTGTTGGGTGATGCGAGCAAAATTATGCCGAACCCACTGCAGAGAGGTTTTTCCGCGAACGCTTTGGTATCTGAGGTGCAAATCTGGCAAAGAAGTGGCGTAATTCACGCACAATATAGGAATTCTAACGGACTAGGCTGTAAGTAGTTCCACTATATGTAGGTAGTTTGGTTTGGTACTACTCAATGGATCGAATAATATAAGACAACAATATCAGTACGTGTTTTAGCCGAGAGAGCACAAGTAATCAATACTCGCCGCACTATCTCACGTATGAATACAGTTTGTGGCTTGGCAAATTTCTATGGCTGATGATACGCGTGTATGCATTGTCAAGGGCGATCCCCGTGACGTCTGGAAACCCGTTATGTGTTCGGTAAGATGATGATGATGATGATGATGATGATGATGATGGAGTGGCAAAGTACCGGCGGCGTGGTATAGATGTGGTTTCTCTAATTCATGATCCACTCTAGTGCTCGTCAATACTGATAAGTCATTGTTATGGTCTTTTTGATGGTGCAAATATATATCTATGTGTAGAAGAGGAAGAGGGCAGCATGTATGGATTCGAATGCGGAAATGTCCGTGGTGCGAGCCCACAATGTATAAAAGTTTCGCACCAATCAGATGGTGATTGGTGAGAGTTGCTATGTATGTGATATCCGTGTGAGGGTTTTGATTCTTCGGCTTCTTGTTTGGGTGACGGTGTTATGGATTCTGCCACCAAAGATTTATAGAGTAGGTGGAAGAGCTCTCAAATTGTCACCTGGATCGAGAATACAGACTCACCGAGACCAATAGATGCATGAGAAGTGCGGTGTATTTAAAACCAAACTGACTCAACCGGAGCTGTGGTCTGATTTTCAGTGCTAAAAAGCCGTTAAGTCGACCTTTGTTCGGACATGAGACATTGGCGACGCGACGAGATAACCATGCCGCCTGCGCCATCGCAAATAGCCAGCGGAACGTTCGCCGATCTTTCGTTCAATAGCGAAAGAGAAATCCGAAACGGTTTCCCATTTAATATGACATTATAAATGTAGTATATATCGAGGTAACTGACTGGAACCCGGAGCCGGATGCAGTGCGCGCGCACATCGCCCTGTACCGATGGTCAACAAACCTGTTGTATACTATGGTTTGAGCTTCGTTCAACTCAGCAGTGTCGTATACACTTATGGCTAGCCCCCCGCTCCGTGCCATCGTCCTCCACCCAGCCTACCTTTTGCCAGTTTTGATAATGTATTTGTACTTGTAGCAGCCGTATATTGCGTATATCGTTCTTGAAGGAAGACGAACTGAACCGATCTTGCATCTTCTTGTAGTCGCGTTCGTATCGTCGAACTGGAAGCTCGATGTTCTTCTTCTGATAGCACGTGATCGAGCTATGTGTTGTGTATATGTGTGTGTGTAGTGTGTACAGCGCTAAGACGCGACGTACTTACGTACGTACTTGTACAGTTTGCGGGACCCGGATGTTACTCGTCATAGTTCCGCATATACGCCGATATATTTGCGCGTGTGAGCTTTGTTTTATGCCAAGGTGAATTTTCAACCTGCTGCGATATGACCAGATGTATGAATTTGGTAAGTTTGATTACCTAGCGTCGTTTTCCCACATCATTGTGGATTTTTGGATTGACGGAGAATTTACCCAATTGGTGTACAGCAGTTTGTAATTGACCTTAAGGTGTTTGGTATGGCTTAGTGAATGATTGCAGAACACTGGCGGAATTTGAAAAAGTTGCCGTATTGATTCGAATTACATTTATGATAGTTTTAATACGGAATTATTCCACGTTTCATGCAGATTTAAATTATAATTAGATTGGAGAAGTGGAATTCACATTTGTTAGTGCTTGATATTTGACAAAATTCACCAAAATCGAAGTTCATTGAAACCATGATGTTGTGGAAGGGGCTGTTGAGAGAAGTTTTGAGCTCGAAGACAAACAAGATCTCTGTATCCGCAGCTCTATCATAAATTTTTTTCTCTGCATAGAAAATCTGATTCCTTTTATTCGTCATTGAAGATATCCAAAAGAAGTCAATTTTTCAGCTTGTTTTTTACTGTTGTTCCCTCAAAGTGATTCTAGACCTGGGAACTACTTACTCTTCGCAGACACCTTCCCAACAGTCCTAGTTATGGATTTAAAGATCTATTATGAAGTATTTGTTAAATTAAGTCGAATGACACCCAATTTTGTTTTTTCCCCTTTTCAAATGTAATGCAAGGATGTATGAAATGGGGCCCACTCTGCAGCCTTTCTTCCTTTTCAAATTATGCAATGCAAGCTTATGTGAAATGGCATCCAACCTGGGACCTTTACAAAACGAAGGTTTAGTCAATTGCACCCCGTTGCTAAGTATGCCAGGAAAGGAGAAGGGGCTCTACGTGTTGGAGCCTGGTTTAATTTCGATATGGAGAGGAAGGAGTGGTATTCTTGAAATCCCTGCAAAGTAGAAATTAATCCACTTGACCATTTTCAACCTCTTAAAATTGAATTGGTGTAGATGATGGTTCAGAAACCTTGGCTCTCTGTGTCTCAGAATGGTGAAAGAAGTTCTTTTTCTCATTTCAAAAATACTGTTGAAGGATCAGTTACTGCAATTTTCATTTCTTTTTAGTTGATTCGTAATTTATGGTTTTGACTGAATTTTGACCCTGTGCTGTTCCCATTTCCACCATCATTTATTCGGTCTAGTTACTGACTAAGTTGCTGATCGAATGAATGATTTTGTTCGATACTTTATCAAGTGAGTAAATGATTTTTGAGTGCGAGGGATAAACTGACATCTCTAAAAATGATCGCGTTGTTGTATTACAATATGCAGACTGTATTTCCTTTGACGATGCAGCAGTAAAATTCAGATGGGGAAATCACAATTCATTTACAAAAAGGTTTGAAATTTGACACAAAATCTGGAATTTTGGTTAAAAAATTGAATCAAAAACTAGTATTTGGAATTTGTGAAGAGATTTTTTTGTAATAATTCAGAAATTTCAAGTTTAAAATTCGACTGCATGGTATATATTTCTGTAATTCTTAGTTTTCGGGACGAACAGCATTTACAATTCTGCAAGAACATTATCAATAATTTTAGCAGTCTTGATAGTTGCAAGAATCAATAAGAACTCTAGATTTGGTCAAAAGTTTATGAAAAAGTCATAATTTTGACTAAATTTGTCATTAATTTGATAGACGATGTTAATGTTCGCTGACTAGACTTGGACGAGTAAAGAGCGTGGTCATGTTATAAAAATTTTGAAAAATTCTCCTCATTTTTTAAGTACATTCTCATTATTTTGACAAAAGTACTAAAAAGCTGTAATAGGGTTGATTTAACATCAGAGATATTTTACAACCCAATCAGCATATGAATGTATTAGTCGCGAGGAGAGGAAGAGAAAAGACAGGGTTTACAAATAACAGTGTTAGTTTCATGGTCCAGATGTTTAAAATAGTTATAAAAATCATAAATTTTCTTTTAATAGACCATGGAAATTACAAAGAAATCATAACCTTATATAAGATATCGTGAAGTTTTAGATTTCCTACGTCTCATTGTCAAAGAAAACCAAGCCCATTATAGATTTAGGAAGAATATCAATAAAATTTATTTTGAGCTCCTAGTAGACCGCTAAGACCATTTTTGGTCATGTCAGCTATTGACATCTGAAGATGTTTAATAGTGTATTCTACAGTTGACCTGTCAGCATTGACCTATCAAAAGTGAGATTTTGATGGTCTGTATGTTGATGGCCTCAACATTGATGGTCAATTGTTCTGAGCTGTTAACAGTTGGATCATATTCGAAAAAAAAATTAATGCTATTTAAAAAAATGCTAAGCAGTTTGCAAAATTCCTAATGTTAAAAAGGAATCATGATTTTTTAAAAGTTATGTCACCTCAGATGAAATTTGGACTTGTGCTGGAACTGCGAAAGGGATAACGAAGAATTTGCTTGGCATGGTCAACTGTTGAGAGTCTCGATCTCGATGATCCATCATCAATGGTTTGCTCTTCACAGTTCACTGTTGACTGTCAACTGTTGATGGATTTGTACCATCAAAAGTTCACAGTCCGAATCTTGATGATGTGGGTGTTGATGGTGCACTATTGTTGGTCAACTCTTGATAGTTTACTATTGACCACCAACTCCTGATGATCGAGTATTGCCAAATCTGAACCATTCATAGAAAGAAAAATTATACAGACCCCTTTGAGTTTAGACCTCAGACTCGGAGCATTATGTTAACCAACTTGCTATTGTTTACTGACGAGAAATTGCAAAATATTTGTCCTACTTTTCCGAGTTTTCAGAATTTGATAAGAGAAAGGATTTTGTTCAAAAAGTTCCTGTGCGTGGAGCGGCAAAGAACCTAAATCCGCCTCTTTTTTAGGTAACAAGCATTGGATAAAAAACAGAGAAAAAAATTTTACCAACTATGTTTAAAGTATCAAAACTTACATTCTTCTTTTTTTTTCTTTCTTAACGTCATGCTCTGCAACAGAGGCCAGAGGCGTATTGAAGGGGTGTTTGTTTAAATAAGAGGTTGTAGTCCAGTTTTGGTCACAAGAGATAGTATATTTTGAATTTTTTGAGAGTCATTGGCCAGGACTTCTCGAGGATCATTAGATGTAAGATATAGGATACTTTCTTGATGGTACTTGAGACATTCGAAGTGTATATGAGTTATAGAGATTTGGCATTTGCACATTGAACATAAAGGAGGAGGAGTTTTATGCAGGAGATGAATGTCTCAGAAGAGAGTGGCCTGAGCACAGTCGCGTGATGATTACGTCGCCTTTTCTAGAGATGTTGAAGTTATTTCTCGGAAGTGTATAATTTATTATGTTTCTTAATTTATTTGATGAGGGGATTTATTGCCAGAATAGTTGAAATGTGGATAGGTTTTATACTTTGATGAACTACTTTAAGTCAGTAAGAGAGTTAGGGATATTTCGGATAGAGCTGTGCAGTAAAGCGATTTTGATGGAAGAGTCAGCTGTTTCATTTCCTGTGATATTTCTGTGTGAGGGAACCGATGTTTACTTTTTGCTTGCGAAGAGTACCAAGAATTTTACTCTTTTATTTAATTTTCATCCATTCTTTTCTCCGAAACCAAAAATCCTTTACTCGGCCCAATACCATCCAAAATCGCTCAAATTTGGATTGTAGGCTTAGATTGGTGGTACATTTGAGGTATACGAGTGGGGATGACGTTGAATGGAAAATCTGTTGGGCCCAAATTTGGCCAAGAGAGTGCTGAAAGTCTAAAATCACAAAAATAGCTCATTTTTAAACTAATCGATAGAGAATTAAAAGTTGAGTAACATATCCCTTCCTTTGTCTTCTAAATTAAGGCAGGCGGATGAAATTGAGCGTATGGATTCTCAGATGTGATTTATCAGGGGTTTTGACTTTTCAGTCCCATTGCAACCCCTCGCAGTACCAAAAAAGTGATTTTTTGTGTGGTTTTTATGATGGCTTTTCAAGTTAGTTCCTTGCCGATTATCTTACCTCTAAATTCAGTTAGGAGGTTAAAATTTGGCACGTGAATTAAATAGGAGTCCCTAGAAGGATGCGATGTGACTTTTTGGTGTTTCAAATGTTCATTTCAAAATCTTCATAATGCTTTTTACGGCATCATCTGGTTTATGGTTCAAAATCCCAAAAAGTCTGCGGCCAGAGTCAAGATAAAACCAATAACTTGGCTTGTTTGTATTTTGTGGGGGTTGTAGACGGTCTGCCCTATAAAATCATCAGATGTTCAATTGCAATACGTAAAAAAATGAATTTTCGCAAAAGTTCGCCCCTTCAAACTGGCAGATCGGCAAAACTGTCTGCATTTATTTGGTTTCGGTTGCTGCCTTTCTAAGCGAAGGATTCCTAACTTTTCATGGAACACCCGGTATATGATTCAAATGATCGAAATGAGATGACATTACAAATATTGGCCAAAGACTCATTTCGTTGAAGTTTTTTGTTTTTATTGATAAATTCGCGAGATACAATTGACCGATAGAGGGATGTCACAGTTCGGAACATTTTTTCGTCAAATTCACGATTCCGATGCCCATAGTTAGCTATTACAGGAATTTAGCTGCCGTTTATTTGATTAAAGAGTGGTATTTCGGACTCTGGAGTGTGTAAACTACTTTTCGACAATTTTATCCATAAATTGAGTTCGACTTCTACGTGTTTGCCAAACATTACCATATATTTTAGTCGCGAAGCTGGGGGAAAACAAACGGAGACCTGTGGCAAATTAAGGAAAGTTCCCATGAGCCAAGATTATGGTAAAAGTTGCCCTTTTCGCTTTCTTAGGTCCGGGCATGTTGATGTTTTATTAATATAGGCGATAAAGAGACCGTTTAAAATAATTAAACGGTTTCAGTTGATTTGCGTGTTTGGTATATTAAAATACGAATACGCGAACAACAGAAGCATATCGTAAATGAAATTTATAAACGGCGAGGATGGTGAAAGCCGCCGCCACCGATATTAATAATTATTCGATATTTCGTACGCCGGTGCAGAGTATTTATTTAAATTACTCGCGTTCGTTTGTTGGCTATCGTAGTCGTAATATGCTAGATTTCATTATGGACGATACAATATAATATTTAAATATCTCACGAAAGCGATGCTGATGTAGCTAAAAGTTAGCGTCTCTACTTATGGTTCTTCTTTTTTTTCTTCTTCTTCTCCTCATTTTTCTTACTTTATATGTATTTCTTTTCTGAACCGTGTAATATACGAGAGTACAACTATGTACGATGATAAGACGATTAAAGAGTTTGAAAATTTCGTCGTCGATGTACGTAGATTCGTATATATATATATATATACATAAAGGTAGTCTCTCCGTTAAGGCCTTGCTCATTTCACTTTCGTTTTCTGTATCGCGTTTGGTGGTGGCCATCTCATCGTAAGATCTCTCAGAACGGTAACGTCCGTCGTCGCTAGTTGCTGGAGAAAGCCACCGCCATGCTGATTCCGATGCCATCCATATCCTGGAACTGCGTGTAGTCCGTGATGATGTTTTGACGCGGTTTCGGGAGCATTGCGTTCGGCGGCATTGGTCGCTTTCGAGACGGATGTGAGCGCTTTGAATTTCACTGCGATATTTTCGAAAGTTACCTTGGCGCTTATTGTTCGAATTTAAGTGATGGGTGGGCTTCGTCGACCGCGTGAAACGGATGCGAAGCCGTAATCCACTCTCGGTGTGATCCTGCTTCTTGGTCCAGCTTTTTCTTTTCTACAGTCGCCATACGAGTTCAGAGCTATAGGGTGTTGAGTGGTCACCAAGGTGACGTCGGATTAATCGAAACATGGTGAAGTTTCAGATTTTGTGGTTTCTTTTTTCGTAGGATTTTTTGCGCTCGCCTTGTACATTTTCGTATTTGAAATGTTTGATGAGTAATAAAATGAAATACGAATGAGCTTAATTTCGATTGTATTTTGCCCAAAACCCTCCGAAAAGCTTTCTTTTGATTTTAAATTGATCAATGCCTCGAGAATTTTTTTTTCATCGAAGCTCAAAATTGGAGAAATGTTTGAAATATGGCTCATCGTGTTCTCTGTGTATTGTGTTTTGAAAATTACTTTGAAATTTTCATTTATTTTGTACTTATCAAAAATTCTAGAATTTTGTTTCAAACTATTGCTTAAAACTAGTGCGAATATTTTCCATCATTTAAAATCAAATCAGGCAAAATTAAATTAAAAACAGAAATTGATCGTCTTATAAAATTAACCACCTCGAGGAAATATTGGACAACACAGATCATCGGGACAATTTTTGGCAATATATTGATTTTCATTTTTTTTATTTCAACCCTCTCCCCGCCCACTGCACTAGAAGTAGACACACCTTTCAAGGATTTCTACTGCACCTCCTTCAGGCTGAAAAGTGTGGTTTCTTGTTAGTTTAGGTTCGGTGTCGGTCGTTTCTAGCCTCATTTTCTATGCCATGTTGTCAATGAAATCCACCAGACTACCGGGGGGGGGGGGGGGGGGGGGGGGGGGGGGGATATCAGCAAGGGGGGGGGGGGGGGGAGGGGGAGGAGAGTGTGGGATATCAGCAAAATCCGTTTTGCTGTCCTACAAGACCATGAAGACCATTTTTAGCCATGTCAGGTATTTATTTTTATTCCCCCCGAGACCAAAATCATTTACTCCGCTCGATACTGGCCAAAATCACTCCAATTCGGTCGATAGGCTCAGTTCGGCGGCGGATTAGATTCACATGAGTTGGGACGATCATGGGTCAAAATTCAGTCATGTTCAAATTTGGGGAGGGGGTGCTGAGGGGCCAAAACCACAAAAATTCTCACTTTTTGAGCCCCAACTGATAGCGAATCCGAAGTTGTGTAACATATCCAAAAACCAGTTTCCTGGATTTGTTGGGTGGGAAGATGAGGGGGGGTTGCCGTTTTTGATTGTGAAAAAGGACCATTCATCCCCTTTCCACCCATCGTATTAAGCTGGGAAGTTGAAATTTGGTATGTAGACTCAGTATGGGCTATAAATGTACCTTTTGGGAGGGGTATCAACTTTTCAGGCCCCATTGCGCCCCCTTACAGCTCAGAAATGTAGTTTTTGGCGAGTTTTCTTATGTTTTGAGTTTGTTTGTCGCATAATTCTCCTCCAAATTGAGCTAGAAATTTTAAATTTGTTATGCAGACTTAATAAAGAGTCCTGGAAGCGCTTTTCGGGAGTCTCGACCAGCTTTATTGCACCTCCTTACAGCCCCAAAAATGTAGTTTTTAGGTAGATTTTTCTTATTTTTTGAGTTTGTTTCTCATCAGACTGAATTGTTTTCGATTTGTGCCGCGTATATCTTCCTTCTAAAGGGATTTTGGAGGCTGAAATTTGGCATGTAGGTTTAGTAGCGGAATTGGATGTACCTTTTGGGGGTTTTGATTTTACGCTCAAATTTGTTCAGTTTACTTCAAACAACGTGTGAGGGTGTGCAATGGCGTGAAAAGTCAATATTGTAAAAAAGTATATTATGGACCTTTACTAAATCCGTATATGAAATTTCAACCGCTTAGATGGATTTGGAAAAGAGATATGTATGGTACGATTTTAAATAAATGGCAAATACCTAACCTAACCAAATCAAATCCCACTTCAGCGAAGCTGTCAAGAGATGCAATAAAGCTGAATAGTCGAGACCTGTAAAAGACATGTGTACAGTTTTATTAAAACTTCATACCAAATTTTAGTTCTCAACTCAAGGAGAAGTGGTAAAAATGGAAAAGTTTTGGAAAATAATTTAGCTCTTAGAGGGCGGGGAGGGAGGTGGTGAGATGAAATTGAAAAATTATTTGATACGGCGAAAATGACCGTTTTTAATACGAATTCTGATTTTGGTAGCCCCCCCCCCTCCATTAGCATTCGCTGTGGATCGATAGTCCGTAATACTGTGATTGTATTTGACAATGTAATATAGAAAAATCGGGCTAAAAATGGTTGAGGATTTTTTTTTTTTTTTTAATTAAGATTAAATTTTGATGCAAATACCAAAGTATAATTATTTAATAAAGAATATTTTTCATTTTATCCTTAGAACTACGTAAACTCACTATGCGACGAATTCGAATCGACGGAAGAGAAATCAAAATTCAGTGGTCCCGGTACCAGTTACTCATCTTCGGCGACCGGAGAAGACTCGAGTTATGATTCGGACTACGATGGTAGCGAGGAGCAGACTCATGGTCACGACGACGTTAGCCGCACTGTCTCCGATACTCTGGGCCAAGAGTTCTCCGAATACGTGACTTCGACTCCTCAACCCGACTCGACCTATCAGTCCAAGGTTGAATTTGCCTTAAAATTAGGATATACCGAAAAATTAGTCCAAGCAGCGTTGCAAAAGTTAGGCCCTAATCCTGAACAAAATGAACTGTTAGCGGTAAGTTCTCAGCATCACTTCTGCCCTAAATATTTGCAACATGTGTAAACAAGATTCAGACGTTTAATTTCCATTTCATACAGGAATTAATTAAACTGGGAGCCCACCAGTCTAGTTCGAAGTTAAAAAATGATTCGGATAGTTTCGACAGCGTCGAAGAATTTGCCACCATCGAGCAACAGTCTGGCTCTGATGGTAATAAACTGCGTCCTATCGTCATCGATGGTAGTAACGTCGCCATGAGGTACGAATAAATTAATCGTATTATTTTTCTCGTGTCAATAATCGCGAATAAAACTTTACACCAATTTATCGATTTATTTGGTCTTTTTGCAGTCATGGAAATAAAGAGGTGTTTTCGTGTAAAGGTATTAAAATTTGCGTAGAATGGTTCCGATCCAGAGGACATAACGAAATAACCGTATTCGTTCCGAAATGGAGAAAAGAAGCTCCTCGAGCTGATAATCTCGTCATCGGTGAGCATTTATTTTGGAAAATGTTCGTGTTTTTCGGGGCTTCAAAATCGATGTTAACGTATTTTTGTGATTTATTTTCATAACCAGATCAAGAAATTCTTCACGAACTCGAAAGAGAAAGGTTACTCGTGTTCACTCCGTCCAGAGAAATACGTGGCAAAAGAATGGTCTGCTACGATGATAGATATATTTTGAAATTAGCTGCCGACAATGACGGTATCGTCGTCTCGAACGATAATTATCGTGATTTAATTCAAGAATGTCCCGAATTTAGAAAAGTCATCGAAGAGAGGATACTGATGTATTCGTTTGTTAACGATAGGTAAGCTGAAATTCGAAAATAAATATTCTCGTAAATTATTACGATTTTTGTTATCACTCGAGTCGACCGGATATTTTTATTGGAAATTCCGAATTTTCTTTTTAATCTTTGTTTTCTATTCTCCTCTCTTGCGAAAAAAACATTTTTCAAACTTTTTAACCTCATTTTTTCGAAGCTGAATCGAGCCTCGAAATTACTAGATACCTTCTATTAACCTACTGGCAGGGTTTCAAAAAATGAATAAAAACAAAAACAAAAAACTGGTTTAGTAAAATAGTAATAAGTAAAAACGAATCAATTTTTTTTAAAAGTAAAAATACGATTACGTAGTAATTGAATTTAACGATGAAAATTGGAAAAATTCATCAAAAGAACTAGAAAATGAGCAAAACATGATTTACTTTTTTATTCATTATTCTAATTTACAAAAAAAAATTTTAAAACATATTTTTCTCATTTTATAATTTTTTAATATATTTTTTGAATATTTATCCTTATATTTGATCACTACATATTCTTATTTTTACGTTTTAAAAAAAAATTGGTTTATTTTTTCTATTTACAAGATGGCCTTGTGACGAAAATTTTTCGCCGAAATTGTTAATTCATCATAAATGAATATAGATTGTGATTTTTATCATTTTTATGGATTTCAAATTTCAATTTTTTATAAATGATAAATTAATAATTCAGCAGGGTCCGGAAACAATTGGAAATTTTTTATTGGTGCTTGTGGTGGTACTCTTTAACCGTCAAGATGAAATAGTTGTGGTTTTTATAATGCTCAAAAACAGTTCCATTTGGTTCTGGGCTTGCTTCATGTTATTTACTTACTTCATGTGGTTCTGGTTCTGGTTCCTAGCGTACAGACGATTTCTTGGTTCACCTGGTTCCAATTGGTGTTTTACTTTTTTTCTTCAAAAATTGCTTTAGTTCAAAAGAATATATCAAAATTTGAATAAATTTGAATTTTGAAATTGAAATCAGGTTTCTAAATAGAATTTGGAATTTTATCGTTTATTTATTTCATCTAATATTTGTGCTTAATTTCACAAATTAAACACCACTCTTTATTTTTTTTTAAATTTTAAACCAACATAAACCATTTAAAATTCAAATAATAATAAATGAAACAAGATAATCAACAGAGCAACTTGGAATTTTAAATTCCCTTCCTCAATGACTTGAGGGAAAATAAAGTATTTGAAGTTTTTTAATAGATTATTTGAAAAATAATAGAACAAATTTAAGGGTATTTGCATTTTGCAGGAATGTTAACGGAAACTGAAACTAACATTTGAAGGAACCGCCAGAAGCAGAGTTTGAAACTCTGCTTCTGGTAAGTCTGATTAATTTCAAAATCACTCCTCTCTGGTTGTTCTCTCTTTTGGGGTTTCCTTCCCATAACTTTTGTTTTGGTACTTATTGGAAACGGTTTCATAATTTTTTCAAATGGCTCCGATTGGTTTTGGTTCGGGTTTTGAAATTCAAAAAAAGTGGTTCTACTGGTTTTTTTTTTTTTTTGGTGGTTCTTCCAGTTGGTTCCGAACCCTGGGTAAGAGTATTAAACGGTGAAGCATGCCGACACTCCCAACGGTATCATTCAGATGATACTGTTCATTTGTATCGTAGAAAGAATGATAAAAATCATAAATTCGAGAAATTGTCTGTCGTTCATTTTTGATGAACGTAAACGTGAGCTGAATGAGTTTGCCAAAATTCAATTTCATGGAACATGAGCGTGAACGCGAACGTGTTCAATTTTTTTTGCGAACTTTGCCATTTGTGAAAAACACATCATTTACAAGGTTATAAAACCGGTTTATCGACCTTATTGATCAACGACCGTACGAGATCAATTGAGCATCCGAAAAACGCACCCTAATTAACCTGAAAACCTCGAGCTTGATTCGCAGATTTAAAAAGTACCCACCCAATTCGTGTTAAGAATATGGATTTAATCGCCTTTTTGTTCGACAGATTCATGCCTCCTGACGACCCATTAGGACGATCCGGGCCTACTTTGGATAATTTCCTAAAAATGCCAACTTTCCGCAAAGGTGAAACGTGTCCGTATGGTAAAAAATGCACGTACGGTAACAAATGCAAATATAACCATCCAGAACGGGGACTGGGCCCGCAAAAATCCATCACCGAACGACTGGTTGAAAACGCTCAGAAACAATTACTCGCTAGAAACCTGGATCCTAATTCGGGTATGTTAAATTTGAACTTTATAAAACACGCGTTTACTTCGTAACGTAGAATGACAGCTGAACTGACGAATTTCCTTATGGTTCTTTGTGTAGCTAAAAAATTAAAAGGAAAGTCTCTAAGCTTGCCATTACAATCGTCAATGTCCGACGAATCGGAACCGCCTCACCTAGGCCGAGTAGCATCGGCTCGCAAACAACCGCTGATTCGAACAAAGTCGACCACTTTTAATTGTAAAATTGTGGACGCAACGTCCGATACGAAAACAATGACGAAACTAGATACGGCGTCGGTGTCAACGGCCGATTCGTCGTGCTGCTTGGCTAGAACTTGTCCGGTATCGTCTGCGGCTGCACACGTGATCGGAGCTCAACAATCGTATAATTACAGAATGATGTATCCGATGGCTGGACCATCGGTACCGTCACAGATCACTCAGCCGGACGTTGCTCAATCTTACATACCGTCAAATAATCGACCAGCGGTAGAAACCGATCCGTCGGTTAATTTGCATCGTAAACTGCAACGTGAACTTTCCATTAATCCTACGTGCGATCCGAGGATATATCATTTACGAAGACATCTCACTTCACCGGAAAGCCACCATCATGTACCTGTATCGCGACACTACAGCTATCAAGATCCGGCCGCGGCTGCCAACTATTTAAGTCCTCATTCGAACGTTACCAGGATATCATCCGCGCCGCCAGCCAATCCGCCGTATAGTGTTAGTAACGAATGCGCTCACGGTAGCAGTTCCGATCCGCAGCTCAATTTATCAATTGCGTCGCACGTTGCCGGACTGAATAATCCGGTGTGGCCGTCAAACGTTCAACCGGCGTGTAATTATTCGTCCGGTTCGGCTATCACGTCCAATATCGAAGAAACTAGACGCAAGTTGCACTACCATTTGGCTTCCATATTTCCCGAAGAACAAGTAGACGCTGCTATGCGTTATTATCCCAATGAAACGAATCCGCAGAAAATATGCGCCGCTATATTATCCATGTTTTCGTCGAAACCATGACAACGTGTAAGAGATCGTAATACATGCTGTGGTTTATAGACTGATTTTTAGTATATAGTTTTGCGAAATGAGATCCATTCGAATCCTCTTAACACGATGCCGATCTGGTTTGTTTTTGTTACCTGAAGGAAAAAGATTCGTTGTTTCGGTATCATTTGTGACCGAATTTGTTATAGGTACGAATTAAGTTGGTGCTCGTCAAGTGATACGGCTAGTTAGAGTAACATCTTGATATTGTTCTGTTTTGTTTACCTAATCTTGTGATAATTCGTTTATTTGAATTGTATATATTAAGTATTTATTGATTTTGTACGTTATCCTTCGTTTGTTCTCCCTTTCTTCGTTCTTATGAATATGAATACTTAGCAATTGAATCGAATGTTTTAGATAATGGCGCTGTTTAAAATCGCTAGTATTTTTTTCTTTTTTTTTTTTTTACATACGCTATTCCTTTAATTAGTATCGTTTACGATCGACGATTGTTTTCAAATTTTTGGGCATTATGAAAATAATGCATTCGGAATTTTATTATTGTATGTTATACATATTATGTACACAGTTGATATTAATACGTTGTATTGAGATTTTTTTATACTTCAATGTTTTTAAGACGATGTATGTGTTCATAACACGAATTATAACAATAAAGATTTGCTGTTTTGAAAAAAATTATTTTATGAGAAACAACGTATCAGTTTCATGATTTCTTATCAATATTGATATAAGAAACAGGTTATTTGTAATTTCATCGTCATAACTTATTGCTCAAGTTTTTCTTCCAAATGAAGCCTTTAATCCAAAATTGAAGGATTTTAGTCCATACATATCGGGCTGCAAAAATTGCGAGAAAAATTATCACTTATTACCGACGGAAAACTGCAGTTTTCTGAATCAATTACGCGTACACCGAACAGATGCAATTACCATGAAAATAAAACGATATTTTACTTTCAACATTGAATTCATACAATAACGAAATATTAAGTTCGATGAAAGCTCGATATGGGCCCTAATTATTAACCAATTCAAGCATAAAAATTCTAACTTTTGGAATATTCAATCTTTTAGTTTTCGGATTCCGATACTACTTCTGCAATGCGTTGAAATGAAAATGAATAAATTACGCTGTCTACTGAGGAGATGATTTAGCTCCGCATTCGTAATACACAGATATCAGTTATAACATCGAAGATCTACTGATAAAGAAATTGTTTGATTTTCAAATTATAAAAACTACAGACGAATGATACGTTTTATAAAACATTTTATTTAATATAAAAACGTTACATACAAGTTACGATCTAGGTCTTTCCTTCTTTTCTTTATATAACGCCAATAACGACACGTTGGCTACTTTAACTACTTTAAAACGTACACCTACGCAGAAATTAAAAACGATTATATTAAAAACGATCTACGCGATGTAAACCGACCAAGCGAATTCGAATACAAACCTGGAATATCACCGACGGCGTGACCCTTACGACCGAAACCGGCGACTAATACTTCGTCGTTTTCTTCAATATAATTCAAACAACCGTCACGAGGTACGAAAGCGGTGATTTTTTTACCATTCTTGATTAATTGTACTCTTACGCATTTACGAATGGCAGAATTAGGTTGTTTAGCTTCGACACCACTGAAATTATTGCACGCGTTAATATCAAGTGTCCGAAGAACGGCAATAATTAAATTATAATGATATTTACACTTTTTCTAAAACGATTCCTTTAGCGTGAGAGGCTCCACCGAAAGGATTAGCTTTCCAGCGAGTTCCCAAATGAGCTTTTTTATAATCTTTGTCGGCCCAACGTTGTTCACGACGATGGTTTACGTGCTTACGAGCGGTACGGATTCCCTTCGGTTTTCCTGTTATAAAACGAAGTTACGTGTAGAAAATTCATGTCAATTAATTAATTATTATAATTTTAATGAAACTTTGTACATACCCATGATGAAATGTGATAATTTCAACCAAAATCGACGCAAATATGGACAATTTTGCACGAAGAAATGAAGAAAACACGCGTCAAAAAGAAGTCGTGAAGATGGAATGGATTTTTTAGGCTTTAGCATCGAGAGTTGTTAACCGTGAATACGTTTCTTGAGTATAATGAATCGTGGTTGTAATCGTTCTTGAATATTGAAATTTTTTTTCAAATAATTTTCTATTTTTTTAAACAGTAATCAAATTTTAAATGTTTTATTAATATAATTTTAATGTATACTACATATAATTTTTTTTAAATTGTAATTATTGACCAAAAATTTTACTTTATCAAAAAAAAGAAGAAACACTTTTTAGAATTTTTATTTGTGCTTGTGTTTTATCGAACTTGAGGAATTGCTGTAATTTACTAGTAATTTCCTATAAAACACAGATTTGGAGATTTGAACATTCTATCGCAACGTACAATGGTGAAGTTGGAAAAACCAGAAATATTTCTTCGCCTTTTGAGTCATAATTTATCCTTTTATTCCTTATTATTACTCCAAGTTATTTTCTGAGTCATTTTACAGATTATTCAGCCTATTTTAATCAAATAATGAGTAGAGTTGATTCATACATTCTTTCAAAATGTAACTAGTTGCTGTTGGTGTTTCATCTTTTGGTTTAGTTTTCTTTAAACGTTCAAGCTAGTGCAGTAAAGTGTTCGTGTATATGTAAGTTCTGCTAAAGCTGTTAAAAAATATTTGAGTAGTATGTATTATACCTGATGTTGGGACAGATTTATTTTCTTTGGAATTTCAACCGTATTCGTTATATTTTTATCTGTTCAACATCCATTAAAAACAATTTCAATTCTTCTTTGAAAAATGGTAATTGGAAGAAATTTTACAAGTTTTCAATCTCCATTGTTTCTTCTTTATTAAAAATTAATATTTCATAAAAAGTTTAAAGATTTTTACGTGCTCTTTTAAATTAAAAAAATTCTTCTGGATCATCTTCTACACTAATTTAAATTTCTTTGCAATACATACCTAATTTATTCATTAATATTACTTAAAAAATGTTGAACAAAAGTGTGTAAATAATTTCAAAAAATCTTTATTATTGTAAAAAGTGTTCCATCAATGAATTTTTATGTGTTGATGTACATCATCATTAGTATACTACTTATTTGTAATTGTATCGTGCCTTAAATGTCCCAAGATTTCCTAATTGGAGAAAGCATTAACCAAACGAATTCATTTCCTGTTTCTAGTACCAAAGTTTCAACAATCCTACTAGGCTACCGCATGGCGCCGATGAAATATAAACGGTCCTAGGCCCAGATGAAGTAAGAAAGCAATAAAAAGAACTTTTTAGAGTAATATAAAATTTATTTACAGTAATAAATAAATATTCACAGCAAAATATCACAAATCAAGTCTTGAAAACAATTTAATATGTATTTTAATTGTTCTTCTTTGATAACAGTAATGATTGTGAAGCAAATGGGGTATAGTAAATGCATACTATATGTATAATAGCGAATCAATTACAATACAATCAGTTTATAAATATTAACGTAATAAACATGCAACTTTAACTACGTAGATCTTTTTCTATGATTAGTTGAGTAATACTTTATCTTTTTTATCTATTTTATGATTAGGTCCTTCTAAATTATCGTGGTAACTGATCTCTGAGCCACCTGTAGCCGGCTTCAAAAATTGAGAAGCAACGTCCAGCATAGGAGCCGCAGTTTCGTTTTCTATTCCAATCGGAGGTAATTGTGGAGATAATTTAGCGTACAGACCCGATGAAAATAAGTTCTTTGATTCTTTCGGTGGTAACGTCTACAAGAAGAAAAAGAAATTCTGAACGATATTCGACATTGTTGGTATGAAACATTAATTAATTACATACACTTGTCGTGGTGTTTTCCTCAGATGTGGTAGTGTCTTGACGTTGTAATAGTTGGGGTATTATCATAGTATTGTCAGGTTTGTTATTCGCTTTTGTTATATCTCGATATTTCTTCAGTTTGAACAAAGCTTGTTTTAATCGTTTATAGTTGAATTTTATTTTGAATTCTTCTTCGAGCTGAAGTAATTGTATTGATTTAATATTCTTTACACGTATCATATTCTAATATCAAATCGCCTACTTACGGTTTGGATCTGTTGTAGTAGTACGTTAGAATCGATAGCTCCGTCAGCAGTTTCTACTTTTTGTAATAATTTTTTCCAAATATTTTTATGTAGTCCTTTATCATCAGTGCTGTTTTCTAGAACATTCACGTCTTCGTTGTTCAATTTTCTTAATAAGCCTGAAATTCTGCGTAAAAAAATTATTTAATTAGTCGAAGTAATCGGTTATTAGCGTTTAACTATTCGTAATTTTATCGATCGAAGGTTTACCTTTCAAGACCGAGTTGACTGGAATTAGCAGAGTTGTTTGATTGCAATTGTAACCCATCTATAGTAACGTTGAAAGTATCCGTGATTAATCCAGAATCGAATTCATCGCCTTCTAGATCTTCTTCAGTCGGCAACTTTTGAGCTGTTTGATCTTTACACGATCCGCAGTTACAGTCGTGTATATATTCTACGTATTTGGTTAAATTTTGGTTTTTGAAATTTCCTTCAGTGCATTCCAAGGTCACCTATGAATTCAGTACTTTTATCGCTGAGCAATGTATGGTACATGGAAGACTGTGCATTATGATGGCTTATTACTTTTTTCCATGTCGTATGACCCGGTTGACAGGAATCGCAGTAGGGTAGTACATCTCCCGGAGTATCTGGCACAGTTCTAGGTACTATGTAGCTGAAGCAAGTTCCAACGCAAACATTGTTGTCCATTTTTACCGAACTACATCCTGGGTGACCTACCACTTGAACTATGGCTGTAGTTTTACACCACGAATGTTTGTCCGGATACAATACGATATTATGGATCTGTAGGAATTATTTTAAATTTTGTTTTCAACTTGACAATACGATTATCTATTAAATTTATGATTACGATCAAAGGTGCCTGTGTCTTCTTTTAGGGTAGTATAGTAACTATCAACGATTAGGATTCTTTTTTCTTATATTGACAGACGTAGGTAATTATTACTAAATTATTGTCGTGATTCATTGGGGTAGTATTTTGAATTTTTATGTAGTTTTCTACTTCATGTCTCATACCTTATGTTCTTTTTGCGACCTTATGGAGAAATTACCATAGCAGGTATGTGCCAGAATCTCAACCATAAATATCAGGTAAACGATGTAATTCATTTTGCAAATCTCCGACGGCGATATTCACTTAACCTGCAACAAATTCATCGTCAAGTGTTGGGTTGTGTAATCAGCGCAGCTGTAAACTACCTATGCTTATAATATAGGATAGGTGTAGTAGGTACATTAAATGCATTCGTAACGGTATTCGCGAATGCATTAGTGGATATGGCTGCAACATAAATTGATTACTTAGTTAATTCCTTTTTACTCGTATATATTTTAGCCATTTTGTCGGGTCATTTTGGGTGATTAGCATTTTATATTTCATTCAAGATAAACAGATAAAACAAAATAGAACGTTAATGCGGTTGCCATAAGATGATATTAGTATCTATGAAGGCCAACCGCATGTTGGGCCTGACCTAGTGTCTCATCCAGCTCATATATGCAGGAACAGGTAAACAAAAACCAGATCTCTCAAACTTATACGTATGCAGACCTTAAAGAGGCCCCTTTTGTTTTTTTCTCATGCTCATTTAATGACTATCCATACGCATAATATTGATATATTGTATCGGAAAACTGCATAGATTATTACGAATATAATATTTTATTCCTATATTCGATAGCCCGTACATTGTTTTTAAATACATATAACTGAATTAATCGCCTTACAAACCCGTTATTATAATTTTAGGTACAAATGATTTCAGATTTGAAGATTAATTGATTAAAGACGACGAACACGCCGATGCCACGGAAGATTACCAATATCACACTGCTCCTCGTTCAAAAATGAATTTGCAAGAACGTTCTAATTTTCACATGTTAAACAATTCGGCTGCTTTTCATAAACTGGTTGTTATTAAAGAGAAGACTATTAGAAAAGTAGGTATTATGTTTTTTTTTTCTTCTCTTCTTCATGAAACAAACGGTCATTAGTTAAACGATGCAGCGGATGACTTGCTTGACCCGATAGTTTAATGCAATATAATTCAATCGTGACTCGATTGACCGAATTTAAACTCGTTTCTAGGCGGCTCTTTTGCTTTTTTGCTTTTTTCCGAGCGTTATAATGTAAAAAAAAAAACAAAGTTTGAAATTGTGTCCACTGTACTCGGAAGTTGACCACATGCTTAGTACATTTGTTTGGTTGGGTTTTATTGAACAATGGCTTGTATATAAACTGGCTTAAAATGTTAATTCGTTGAACGATGAATGAAACTGAAATCTAATCGGAAAAATGGTGTATTTTTGAGACTATTGTAGAAAAATCATGTCTACCCGGATGTTGGCAATTAGTCTAATAAGTTATTTTTGATGAGAATGCAAATCCATTTTAAAAATTTCAATTGATGAAGATTTTTTTCTCTTTCAGTTACTCGTCGCGTTCAATCGTTCAACTTGAAGATCAGATCAAGAATCACGCTGTATGTGAAACATTCGTCTTGGAAAAATTTGTATCGACAAGATAAGGTTAATTTTTTAATTAATCTCGGCCTGTCGCAGCGTATCAATTTTTTTCATTCGTACTTAAGTACTTTGAACTTGTTTTAATTAATGAGCTTATATGTTGGGAATCGCTTGTACTCTTCGTTTACGCAGAATATTCCATTGACAGAATTTTTCCATACATATTTCGATATATTTTTAGTAGGTTTAAAATTTGCTCGACGCGTGTCTAATTGACTAGTCAAAATTGAAATATATTCTTCTCTCCGCCACAAGCGAATAACCAGTTTTTTTTTGGTGCTTGTATTATGAAAAAAAATGCGTATTGATAAATGAGTTTTTAAACGTAGGTACTTTGGATTATCTACAGTTTGTTTTGCTATATCACGTGGGAAAAAATAGTCGAGATGTGATTAATTATTGTTGTACAGATTGCATATAATTTTCATACAAAATTCCACTTTTTGAGGGAATAGTTGAGAAGAAAAGGATTTGAAATTTGATTTTGTTAACGTACGAGGTGAAATTTAGCGATTTGTTTTACCAAATTGTCAATTGATTGGTATTTTGTAATCGAGTTTTATGAATTCACTTTTCTATTTCTCTTTTTCGAATATGTTCGATGCTTTTTTAGCTTTAAAAAATAATTTTTATAGTTTAATTTTAGAGATCGACATCCCCCCCCTTAGTGATACATTCAACATCTTTTTAATATTTTGTCGCATTCTAATTTAATGATTTCATTTTCAGAAACGAATTAATAATTGAAGATGGATTGGAAGCCGATTCACCGTAAAGATCGTTGAAATTTTTATGTGAGTTGTTTTACAAAGTGAATTATTCTATAATTCTCATAGTATTTGGAGCATTTCCTTATTCTGTTTAAACTAAAGTAAGATATCGAAATGTGATTTTTGGAATAAGTACTTGGTACCGCGTATTCCCGCCCAGTTTTGATCAATAGGTACTTTTTTCGTCATGAATTTCTGATTTCTGATGAAAATAGTTTAGTAGGAAAGACTACAGCTACTTTTCTTCTTTACATTTTTGATCGATTTTTCATGTCTTGAGCAGTGATCGTATTTCGAATTTATACTTCAGCAGTTGATTTTAAATTTAAAAAATTTCGCTATGAACATAATGGGTGGAGGGGGGCATTTCTAAAATGGAAAAAAAGCAGCGTTACAATATTCTTTGTTGCATTGAAAATAACTTGGATGTAATCGCATATTTTATTAAATTTAGAAAAAAATTGTTAGTTGTAATGTAAAATTTTTGGAAAAGTGTTCTAGTTTTCCAAAAAGCTTTGGTAATTAAATTTACAAAATTGGTATAAATAATCAAAATGTTCTAAAAATAAAGCCAGAGCGAGAAATTATGCAATAGAGACTACCTAAAAAGAAAAGAGTAAAAATTAAAAAAACATACCAAAAGTATCAAAAAAAAAAAAAAAAAAAAAAAAAAAAAAAAAAAAAAAAAAAAAA
>FIZR01010383.1:0-11110 GCA_900060175.1 Ferrisia virgata | reverse complement strand
CCTCATATCTCCCCTCCTAATTGACCTAGGAGGTTGATTTTTGGATATGTTATGCCTCTTTGGATTCTCTATCGCTTGACTCAGAAGAAACAATTTTTGTGCTTTTGGCCCCTCATCACCCTCTCGCCCTAAATGGGACAAAACTGAATTTTGACCCAAGATCATCCCCACTCATATATATCCTTCCCCCTCCCCCTCAACCTCCGTTGGAGATAGACTGTAACAGACTGGTTTTTATTGACAAAAATGACGTAGAAAATCAGGCTAAAAACTACATTTTCAGAACTGTGAGGGGGTGAAATAAGGCTGAAAAGTCGATACCCCTAAAGGCACATGTAGTACCTCCTATTAAACGTACATACTAAATTTCAACTTCATAGTCCAATTTGGAGGGGAGTTATACGGGGAACAATCTCAAACAATGAGAAAAACCTATTAAAGAACTACATTTTTAGGATTTTGAGAAGGAGCAATGAAGCTGGAAAATTGAAACCCTCAAAATGCAAATCGAAGACCCGTACTAAATCCACATGCCAATTTTCAACTTTCTAGCTCAATTCGGAGAGGAGATATGCGAGGAACAAACTCAAAAATTAAGAAAAACCAACTATAGGACTACATTTTTGGGACTGTGAGGGGGTGGGGCGGAGGGAAATGAGGGTAAAAAGTCAAAACCCTTAAAAAACACATTTATAGCTTATGCTAAATCTACATATCAAATTTTAACTTCTTAGCTCAATTTGAAGGAGAGATAGAGGAGGAGTAGAATTTTTTCATGGTTCAATGTGGGGAAAACCTCTCCACCTCCCGTACTAGTTGACTTAAAAAGCTGTTATATGCGAGAAATTGTATTTTTTCAAGGCCAAAAAAGAGAAAAATCAACATATCGCCTCACCTAATTGATGTAGAAGGTTAATTTTATGGATAAGTTATACAACTTTCGATTCACTATCAATTAATTCAAAAACACACCATTTTTGCAATTTTTGCCATTCATCACCGCCTCCCAGAAATTTGAATATGAATGAATTTTAGTCCAAGGTCGTTCCCTTGTCATACATATCTAGTCCTCCGATGATTCAAGCCTTTTGGTAGAATTTTAGCGATTCGGGATTAGTACGAAGCCAAATGAGTGATTTTTGTTTTCATGAAGGAGAAAAATAAATATATACAATGGTAATGCCCAAAAATGGTCTTAATGGTTTCCTAGGACGCGAAAATGAATTCTATTGATATTCCTTCCCTTTCCACCAACCATTCCTCCGCTGTAGGTAGATGGAGTGTAATAGGCGTAGTTTTCTTCAAAAATATGCTATGAAAAATCAGGTTAATAATACGAGTTAATTTCAACCGATAAGATTTTCGGACACCCTGTATAACTATTAAAAAAATCCAGTTAAAAAGAAACGAGATTTAACGAAGCAAAAATTTCAAGGTATTCGGTCACTTATATAAATACTTGGGTTATTTTTACAACTCCTTTTCTTTTTCAAGGGAGAGAAGGAGAGAGAGAAAGAGAGAGAAAATGTCAACAGTCGATTAAATTAAAGGTATCAGGTAATTAAATCATGTAAACACGATCTTTTTACCGTAAACATTTCAATTCCATCAGGTCTTTTGACTAATTCAACTTTTATTTCCGCAGATTATCAATCAATGGTGTTGGCAGTTCCGTCAAGGTAGCCTTTTCTGCCCGCTTTTTTTTTTTTTACCTCTCCGGTTGACAAGAACGAATCGAATATTCCAAACTTCAGCGAGCGTCGGAGAATTTCAATGCATTAAAAATGACATACACCTTGTACGATTTGCGGCTTTTACCTAACTCCACGATGGTTTTACGACCTTCGTGCACTTGAATAATGGACAGAAAACGAAGTGGACGTAGGACCATAAAACCGAAAAAATCGTTCTTTCAAAAATGTAAAGATTGTTTACGTCAATTTATAGCTTTTTTATTCAGTAACGTGGGTATCATTTGTTTGGTGGTCGGATACACGGCAGGAGGAGCTGTGATGTTTCAACGTATCGAGAGTGAAATGAAAAACAGCCAAGATTTCAAATTTAATAGAAGCGAATATAACGAGTCCGCTTCGTACAATGACAATCTGAATCTATTTTGCGATCGAACGGTGGAAAAGCTTTGGAGATACGCGATCTCCGAGATTGGAATAAACGAGAATAATTTCACAGAATTAGTCGAAAATGAAATTATGAAATACCAAGATCAAGTTGTACTCGGAGTTAAATATATGGATTACGATGGAGAGATGACGTATCCGGAACGATGGACTATTTCGGCAGCTTTTCTTTACTGTTTGACAGTCATTACAACTATAGGTAAGATAATTTGCTTTAATAACTTATTAACATCAAAAGAGCTAGTAATTAATCTCCAGTAATTTTTTTCAACTCAAATGAAAACCTACCCGGTATAATAATTAGGTGCATTTTCGTTTTATAATTTAAAAATTCTTTTTTTTCCTCTCTGTTACTCTGTTCGCGCAACTGAAAAAACAAACCGACAGAAAGTTGGGATGTTACTTCGCTAATTAGTCAGCAGCGCTGGATAGTTCGTCTATTCGAAATACTTACCTACGTAAACATTCATGACTTGATAAACACTTTTCCCTTTTTTCTCACCAATTTAATACCCCCTTATACCGCTCTTCGCCTTATTTATACTATAGTTTGTTTCGATATCCGTGATCTAAAATTTAAATAACTCCAATTCGCAACAGCACCAACTTTTTCCGACCATTATTCTCCCGTCCACAATCACTTAACTAATTACTTCAAAAAATCTTAACGCTACGATGCTCGACGTTCAACGCCCATCACTGCCTGCCTATGCCTCTGCCAATGCTACTCGCATCCGAGATATTCCAGCCATTTCTTTCGAATGCTTTCATGAATAATCCTTACCCTTTCTACCACTTCGCCAGGTCCCAGATAACCGCTCCTTATACGCAGAAATATTTTTTTAATTGAAAATCTTCTCTCTTATTTGCATCAATCGTTCCGGATGGGTATTTTTTATTTTTTCTTATTTTAAAGATTTCCTTTCGTTTTTCTTGGTCCTTTTTCCAGATTAGATGATATTATTTTTTTCGTCGTTTTTTTTTTCACAACGAAGCGCTGACCAAGAAAATTCCGTTCAAATTTTCATTTCACGACAAAGGAAAATGAAAAAACCTAATTATCATTTTACGAAACGGAACAGCATCGAATATTTTTAGTATTGGTGTTGAAATGAAGGTATAATGGTGAAACAGAGGAAGGGAAATATAATATTTTTTCAAGTCTTAAAACCCTCTGAAAAAAAAAAAAAAGAAATCTCGAAGATGTAAATTCTACAAAATTTAAAACAATTAAATATGAAGAATTAAATGACGTTAATACATAATGAAAAAAAAACCATCGCTATGCGATGCTTTTTCAGTCTGGTTTTCGTGGTATGTTACAATCATGAGAATTGAAAAGAAAAAACGACCAAAAAATCACTTATTTGGGGCTGTAAAGCAGTAAAATGGGGCTGAAAAGTCGACATCCGCAAAAGATACATTTAGGACCTTTACTAAATGCACGTACCTAATTTCAAGTTCCTAGCTCAATTCGGAGACACGTTATGTGAGGAATAAACCCAAAAAATGAGAAAAATGAGAAAAACCGATCAAAGACCGCTTTTTTTGGGTTGTGAGGGGGTGCAGTGGAGCTAAAAAGTCAGACCCCTTAAAAAGCGCAACTAAGGCCACAACTAAATGTATATACCAAATTTCAACTCACTAGCTCAATTTGGTGGGGAGATGGGGAGGACCAGCCCTTCTTCAGGGTCAAAAAGAGGGAAAACTCCCACATCGCCCCTACTAATTGACTTGGGAGGTTGATTTTTGGATATGATATACAACTTTTGTTTCTCTATCAATTGGCCCAAAAAGGGCAATTTTGGCGTTTTTGACGCCTCAGCACCCCCTCTGCCAAATTGGGGCATGACTGAATTTTGACCAAAGGTTATCCCCTACTCTTATATATCTAATCCGCCACTAAACTGAGCTGATTAACTGAATTGGAGCGTATTTGGTCTGCATCGAGCGGAATAAATGATTTCAATGATCAGAGGGGAGGGGGGGGGGCATAAAAAATTAAATAAAAATAAATATCTGATATGGCTAAAAATTGTCTTAATGGTCTTCTAGGACTCCAAAAGCGATTTTGTTGACATTCCCTCCCTCATCCGCCATTGCTCGATGGACTATAATAGCCTGGTTTTCATTGACAATATGACTTGGAAAATTGGGCTAAAAATCAAATTGAAACTGATTAATTCTATTTTTTTTTTTTGCATAGGTAATGAATGTGATGGTTTATAAGACGAGGGGGGGCTACGTTGAGAAGATTCAACTGAGGGTATTAAAATGATTAAAAATCTGGGAGATATGCACGGAACAAACTAGAAAAACCCAAATGAAGCACAATGTGCAGTCTGTAAGAAGGTGCAATGAGTCTGAAAAGTAGAAACCCTCAAAAGGCTCATCTGCGACATTCATTAAATCTACATATCAAATTGTAGCTCCTGAGATAAATATGGTGAGATGAAATGGTGGGAGTTATGCGAGGAATCGCTTTTTTTTCACAGTCAAAAAAGAGAATAATTCTCATATCTTCCTTCCTATAATTGACGTGGAAGACTGATAATTTTAATAACGAAATCTGATATGAAATTTTACGCTGAACAACTTTACTTAAAAACGACCCACATTCCAAAAAAATTGAAAAAAAGTTCTAAAAATTTTAGTCATTGAAACACAAACTTTTGCAAAACAAAGTGTATGCCCCCTCCCCCTTGAAGTGAAAAATTTTGTAAAAATTCATGTTGTTAGACCAATCATCGCTTTAAATATTTCGATTGAAGTCAGAGTTTTTTTTCAAAAAAAATTTTTGGATGGTAAGGTGGGAAAAATTTTTTGGCCCTGAAATAATTGAAAATTTTGAAAATCTGAGATCAAGAACATTTCGCGATACTTAATGGAAGCTACCCTTTGAGAAATAGGTTTCGATTGGCGTGCCATTTTATATTCTGGAGTGGGGATGAACTCAGGTTCAAATTGAATTCTACTCAAATTCAGGGGAGAGGCGCTGCAGGGCAAAAATTGCAAAAATTTTTCCTTCTTAAGCTAATAGATAGACAGTTCTAAATTATATAACATATTCAAAAATCAACTCCCCAAATCAATTAGGAGGGGCGGTATGGGGGTTTCTCCCTTTTTGACCTTGGAGAAAGACTGTTCCCCCCTACATCCACTTCAAATTGAGCTGAGTGGTTGAAATTTGGTATGTACCCTTGGTAGGGGTCATACATGTGCCTTCTGGAGTTTTCAAATTTTCAGACCCCATTGCACTCGCTTACAGCCCAGAAATGCAGGTTTTTGGTCGTTATTTTTTCATTTTTTGAGTTTGTTCCTCGCATAACTCGCCTCCAAATTGATCTAGGAAGTTGAAATTTGGTAGTAGATTCATTAGAGGTCCTAGATGCACTTTTTAGGGTTCTCGACATTTTATCTTCATTGAACCCTTTCCTCCCTACCCGTACTACTAATTAGAAAATCGCGATTGAAAAAATGGATTTTTTAACATTCAAAAAGTGCATTTTAAGGAGTTTCAAGAGAGAAAAATTAGCATAAATGTAAAAAATTTTTCAATTCTTTTCAACCTTAAAGTTGAGAGGGACATGTGTGTTCAGGACCCCCCCCCCCCTTCCACGCTCTGAGTACTAATATCTGATATCTATGTTGACAAATTTCTAGCTAGAACAATTTAATGTGGAATGACTTATGCACATTCATAACAATTTTTAAGAAGCTGAAGACGTATTTTCTAAATAAAAAATTTGTATCGCTCGTTACTATTTAGCCTGATTTTTTATGTCATATTGAGAACGAAAACCAGGATGTTACGAATCCATTTTTGAGTCGCAGAAGACCAAAAAACTATTCAGACCACTTTTGCCCGTGTCAGATATTTATTCCATCCATTTAATTTTTTGCCACCGAAACTCAAAATCATTTGCTCATCTCGATACCGACCAAAATTGGTAAAATTTGGGCCATAGGCTCAGATTGCAGGCGGATTTGATATTCTTGAGTGGGGCTGACCTTGGGTCAAAATTCAGTTAGTCCAAATTTGGGGGTGGGGTGCTGAGGGGCTGAAATGTTAAACATTGTTTGTTTTTTTTTTTTTTTTTTAGAGGCAATCGATAGAAAATCTGCAGTTGTATGACTTATCTAAAAATCGGCTCCCTATGGCAATTAGGAGGGGAGGTATCAGAGTATTTTCCCTTTTGGTCCTTGAAAAAATACTGTTCCAACTATATCTCTCGTCCAAATTAAGGTAGAGCGTTTCTTAAGGTTTTTACTTTTTAGCCCCATTCCATACGTCCCCCCCCCCCGGTCCTGAAAATCTAGTTTCATGGTCGTTTTTTATTTTTTTAAGTTTATGGTACGCGTAACTCTCCTCCAAATTGTGTAAGCAGGTTGAAATTTGATACATAGATTTAGATGAAAATTTTTAGCCCCGTTGCACTTCCCAAAGCCCGAAACTGTAGCTTTTTGATAGGTTTTCCCTATTTTTAAAGTTTATGGCAGGTCTAACCCGTCTGCAAATCGTTTATACGGATGTACTGGGGCCGAGCGCAGGCTTTTGCTAAAAAAAAAGGGGTTAAGGGATTTTTTTTAATCTAGTCATTGGTTCAAAAAACTACCTCAGAGCTGGATTGGAATTTCCAATGCTCACAAATACTAAAATGTAATGTTTTCGTTTTAGAAAAAATAGATACGTCTGAATGAAGCAAGGGTAAACATTTTTAAAAAATGTAATTTTTCATCGTGAAAAACTCTATTTTTGGAAATATTTGAATGGTTTATTCAACTTTTTTTTTAACTCAATAGCTCCGTTTTCTAGAAAAATTCATGAGGATTTTTACTCCCAAAATCCTACCTTGTGCGTGGGCCTGGTAAGCATTAGACTTTTTCAATAACCAACGTAGGTATTTAATATCTAGGCTATGTGCGAGATTGATTCAAGCCATCCGTTCGGTTAAACCAAACAAACCCTAAGAAAAGTTGAAAGATGGTGCATCAGATGGCATCAAATAACTTTACTTAGGGTCACGCACGAGTTAGTAAAATAGTTTTAATTCCGCACCAACGAGTACGTGGTCAAAATGAACGCTACGTTGGTAAAGTAAAAATTAGTCATCCGTTGGGGAAAAGAGCGAAACCGAAGATAATTTGAAAATTACGTAGTTCTTTGATCTTCGCGTATAAGACAAACACGTGTATCAAAAAGACCTCATCGCGATGAGTATAAGTTTAAGTAGTAGGTAGCTCTGGGTACACGTATAAAGCTGTGTAAAGAAGAAAAAGAGTTTATCGACGTGTATACCTTTACCTCAATGCCAACTACACCACTCCATCAAAAACCACCCGAGATACTTCTTTTCTTTTTCTCTTTTTTTTCACCCTCGTACAGATATACTTTCAACGTTTTCTCGAAATATGATAATACGATTATGTCGAATACAATTTTCCCCCTCGGTAAAATTTGTTTCCATTTTACGAAAAAAAATCTGTACGTTTAGGGTATCAAATTCTACCACGTTTCATTTCGAAGGAGAATATATAATAATTGTATATATATCGCGTTGTAAAATAAATACAACATTTTTGGAATGAAATTATTTCACGTCATTCTCTCTCTTGTTCATAAACCGGAGTTGAATGTCGGTGGTAGAGGAAAAGAAGAAAAAAAAAATCACATCTCGTATTCTGGGGGTAGAATTTTTCATCTCTATCGAAATTAAATACGCAAACAACGAGATTAAAAATGCTCTTTTTGTACGTTTAATTTTACGGACGAATTTCTACGGTGGTGTTTTTTTTCTGCTTTGAAAAAAAAAAGCAAGCATACGAATGATTTTTAATTCGTTTTTTCGCGTATAATTAATAAGCAAGCGGTATGAAAAATTCGAACAACCCTACAGAAAAATCCGGTTATCAAATTCTCAACAATGAAAAAAGAAAACCTCTCAAATAAGACCACCAGAATGAGAAAATTGTTTCGCAGTACGATCCATTGAAAACATTTTCATTTAACGATATTCGTTTAGGTGTAGATAGTCGGTAGACTAGCCAGCCTACGTAGTACGTTACGTACCAATGAAGAAGAAGAAGAAGCAGAAGAAGGAAAACAAAAATACTTCGAAGAAAGTTCATTTCACGCTTACCACCAAATAACCTGCGGATTAAAACCATCTTGATCATTGTTTAGCACGTTTAATTAGAGTTCTTCCGAATTATTTTCATTCTTCGCAATTTTTTCTATTCGGAGCCGACGTCGTTTCACGAATCGATGACTCTTTTAGTCTGTTCGTTCGAGCGGAAAAATATGCCGAGATTGAAACGACATTTTTTCCTCGTTTTCCAATCATGAAATTTTTTCGACATCATTTTCTAGAGGAAGAAAAAAATAAAAAAGAAAAGCAAGTAAAGAAATACGAACGTAATTATAAAATAAATGATTGCAATAAGTTTAATTTTCCGAGTTGAACACGTGGAAATGGCGCATAAATATAGCATACTGATAAAATTCAAAATAATATCATCAACGTTGTTGAATTTTTATCATGCTTCGTGTCATTTTATGGATATTTCAGCGGTTCCATAAACAGCGAGAGTATTATTTTATTCCAGTCAATTTCTGGGAAATATTTTGGGATAATTTTACCAAAAAAAATTTAACAACGATGAATTTTCATCTCTATTGCCTTTTGGAGGAGGAGAAGAATAACGTCATTTTCTTGCAATTTTTAAAATATTTCAAAATAATTGTAGTAAAATTCAATTTTGAAAGTATTTCCATTGAAATCGATTCAACGTAATTATTTTAACTCGTCTAAACCGTTTCCAACGATTTTTCTCCATCTGCATTTTTTCCAGTGGTTCTTGCGTATCTTCGTATTAAGTAAAATATGTTGTTATCCCTTGGTTTTTAGTCCGATTTTCTGTGTCATATTGTCAATGAAAACCAGGCTATTACGGTCTATGGACCTGCGAATGAGGAGGGAATGTCAGAAAAATTCGTTTTAGGGCCCTAGAACACCATTGTGACCATTTTGGCTGTGTCAAATATTTATTTTTATTTATTTATTTTTTTTTCTCGAAACTAAAAATTATTTGCTCAGCTTGATACCGACCAAAATCAACCAAATTTGGGTACTTGGTATTTTAGAATGAGGTTGACCTCGGGGCAAAATTCAGTAACACCCAAATTTGGGGGAGTGGTGATGAGGGATAAAATCGCAAAAAATGCTTTGTTTTGAGCCGATGGATAAGTAATCTATAGTTGCATAACATATCTAAAAATCAGCTTCCTAGGTCAATTAGGAGGAGAGATATGAGGAGTTTTCCCCTTTTTGACTTTCTGGGAAGCTTAAATTTGGTATGTAGACTTGGTGGGAGCCATAGATGTGTCTTTTGAGGGTTTTGGCTTTTCCGCTTTATAGCACCCCCTCAGTCCGTTTTTCTTACTTTTTGAGTTTGTTTCTCGTATAGCTCCCCTCCACATTGGCGAACGGAGTTAAAATTTATCATGCAGATTTAGCATAGGTTCTACGACGGCGAGTAGTGGTTTTTAGTCCAAGTCGATTCCATAATCGTTAGTTTAATGGTAGTGTATTTTTTTTTCATCCCGAATAAACCATTAGGTACCAGGTAAAGAAAATAATTTGTATAATCTAAGATTGTCCAAAATCTTACCAATAAACATACTTCATCCAGCTAAGTTTGGGAATGAGGCCCGCCGAAAGAAAAAAAAAATAGATTTAGTACAGGTTCTATATATGCCTTTTGGCGGTGTCAACTTTTTAGCTTCATCGCACCCCCCCCCCCACTGGAGCTCACTTGGGTGGTATGAGGGAGTCATATCAAGAATGTAAGTTGATATTCGATCTCAGCGGTGCCGAAATAGTAGAAATCGATATGTTATACGCTCTTCCAACTTTTTTCTACACGTTTTTTGATTTTTATGATGGTGGGGATGGGAGGCACTCGTGGGACAGATTAAAAAAATAAACGAATATACAATATTTGGGATCTGAAATTAGTAACAATTGATACATCAATTGATTTTTTTTTTAATTTTGACCATATTGTGGTGTGAGGGGATAGACTGGGGCTTTTAGAATGGTCAAATTGAAAACATAAAATTTTCTTATTCAGTAAATCAACATATAATAATCGTTTTTGGCTCCGCTAGGCTCAGAGTTGGGCGAAGGTTTCTCGTAAATGCTCCCATTCGTTCCTGTCATATGTTATTCTATTATATTGTTTATGCTTCAGAAATTGGTAAAAATCATCTTCCCATCTAGCCTTTTGCCTTCCTGTCCTTCTTTCTTGGTAAGGTAAATACTAGAACGTTATTCTGTAAGTCCATCTGTTATCTTTCATTCTCCCAATGTGATCCGCCCAGTTCCATTTGTTTCTCCTGATGACGTGTAAAATATTGTGGTCATGCTTTGGTTTTTGTTTGATGGTTTTTACGTTTATCCTATCTATTAATCTGGTATTTAGTATAGATCTGTCTATAAAATTTTGAGTTTTAATTATTCTTTCCGATTTTTTTTTTTTTTTTTTTGTCAAGGTTCAAGTTTGAGAACCGTGGGTGAGGGTAGGTATTATACAAGAGTTGAAAATCTGACTTTTTTGATAGTTTGAAAAGGGGGCTTTGAATGTATATTTAAGAAACCAAAATTTTTTCCACGTTAAAGTAATTATTTTATTCACCTTCTGTTCCATTTTCAAAAACTATTGTCTGTCCCAAATAAGTTGGTTCTTTTACTTTTTCTATTTCTACGTTATCTATTTTTATTTTTGTTTCTGTTTTTTAGTAAGTATCTTAGTTTACATCGTGTTGATAGTAAGTCCAGCTTGTTTGCCTAATTCGTAGAGTTCGTTGATCATTTCTGTTAGTTTATTCACATTATTGGCTGTGATGACATCATCTGCGAAGCGTAAGTTGCTCAGCCCCCCCCCCCCCCCTTTTTTTTTTTTTTTTTTTT
>FIZR01010377.1:0-13931 GCA_900060175.1 Ferrisia virgata | reverse complement strand
TTTTAAAGGTCTTTTACGCCCCCAAAACGGATTTTGTTGGCCCCCCCCCCCACCACGAGTTGGTCGATCGACTATAATAGCGCGGCTTTCATCAACAATATGACATAAAAATTCGGGCTAAAAAGGGAAATAGGTATCCATGTTTCAGAATAAATGACCGGTGTATTGTGCTTTTTACTGATTGAAATTAGAAAAATTCCCATGGTACGGGGTTTCTTTTAGGATGAAAAAAATTTTCAACCGCGTACAGCGTGTTCCAAAAAGAGTAGCACAAAACGTGTTTTTTTTTCAAAAAACCAAATTGAAATAGCATGTTGCGATTTGATTTTCTGATAGTGCCCATTGATGTGGTATTTTTGAATTTTTCAATTTGTAACCTGTTCGGTAGTTTTCAATCGGTTATCAAAAATTTTCAAAAAACTGAGGCTACGTTGACTCTTTTTTACTTTACATACTTTTTATTTACCCAGCATTGGAGGGAAGTTATGCCTTCAGGAAGTAAGGGGTTGCTTGAATTTCTCAAGATAATATCACCCCTCCTGTCCCTTCGTTGCTAGCTGGAAAATAATTTTCCGATAACAAGTAATTTTTATTTATAAGGTTCTATAGATACACTTCCTGTCGGTGGTCTAGTCAAGGAATCTCTGTCATTTCGACATTAAATTATTCGGATGATGGCGCGAGGGGTGGGGGGGTTGAATAGTCGTAATTTTCATAAAAAAGTCCGACTTTAAAGGCTCATATTTCGTGATTAGGTGATTGGAAATTGATGGTTAAAATTTTAAAACCTCATAGGCGAACTTTTGAGATGAAAGTTCAACTATTCATAATGAGTATAAGGGTTGAAAGGTACAGCTTATCAACCTAGGTTGGAACTTTGAAAGCTCCCCTTCCCTCCCCGTCCCTTCAATCACTAAACGATAATCTAAACCATCTTAACCCAAAATCCCAGTAAATATTCTCATTGCCTATGCCTATACCCTTTCTAATGATGGAAATTAATCTCCGCGTATGAAGTTCGACTGTATTCACAACTGGTAAACTGCTTCTTCACTCGATTGTGAAGTATTAAAATAGATACATTAAGCACACTATCCAGTTTAACTTCACGTACGTATGTATACGTGCAGCTCATTTCTCTTTTGAAACGATGACCCTTTCAATTCTGTTGCCGTAATGATGTCCCTTTTCTACTTCTAATGTTTGTACAATTTACCCCTAATATTAAGTACATACGTATACGCTACGTACACGCACGATGCCACTATTATATTAATAGTGATTAAACCTTTTACATTCAATTAGTCTGAAAACACAACGACAACGACATAACGATTAAAAATCATCCATTCTATCTGCAGGAAGCATCGTATAGTAAACTCTTAATTGAATTCACGAAAACGTGCTACTGCCCTCATATTTTGTTGACTTGGCCAAATGTTAACAGATGTGCTTAAGCATATATGTATACTATGTACATACTATGTTCATAACAAAAGTGGTCTGGTCTGGTTACTGTGTGTAAAATCAAAATCCACCCTTGTGAGAATCACTGATCGTTCGTTCGTACTTTTTATTCTCATATGTATGCTGTTTTGTTTTGTTTTTTTTTTTAGCCTGATTTTCTGTGTCATATTGTAAATGAAATCCAGACTATTACCGTCTATCGACCAGCGTTGTTTGAGCGGAGGAAGATACCAACAAAATCCGTTTTGGGGTATTTGAAGGCTCTTATTAAGACAATTTTTGGCCATGTTAGATTTTTATTTTTTTCCCCCGAACATTAAAATCATTTACTCTGCTCGATACGGACCAAAATCGCTCCAATTTGGTCTTTCGGTTCAGTTTTTAGATGTATGTGAGTGGGGACGACCTTTGGTCAAAATTCAGGTTTGTCCCATTTTGGGTGAAGTGGTGCTGAACGGCCAAATAATTAAAACTCAACATCGAAAGAATGTAAGTTTTAATATTTCAAATGTAATTGGTACAATTTTTTTTTATTTATTTATTACTTGTCTTTTGGAAAATTTTCTTCTATATTTTTTGCGAAATTGGGTAATATCAAGTGGAGTAAAATTTAACTAATTTTTCTCTACACTTCGATTTGAAATCTTGAAATCAATTCAGGGTCAAGCTCAACAGTTGACGGGGCAACTGATGACGACATTTCAACTCAAAATCATAAAATCAATCCTAGGTCAAGGTCAACTGTTGACGGGTTAATTTTCTTTAATTTTTCTTAATATTTCAACTTGAAATCATGAAGTGAATCCAGAGTATGGGTCAACTGGAAAACTCTAATTTTACTCAATATTTCAACTTAAAATCATAAAATTAACCGGGGTCAAGGTAAACTTATTTTCCTCGACATTTCAACTTGAAATCTAAAAATCAATATAGAGTCAAGGTCAAAGTCCACTGTTTTGGCAAGTCAACTTCAAATATCTCTATTCCTTCATAAAATAAGTTCATTGATGTCACTTCTTTAATTTTTCTCAACATTTCAACTTGGAATAATAAAATCAATTTTTCGTAAAATAAGTCCATTGATGTCATTCCAGGACATAAAAATCTGTCCACTGATTTCAGTCCAATGATGACGCCACACCATTAACAATCCACTAATAACCTCCAATTTTTCTCAAAATTTCATCTTGAAATCATGAACTCAACCCTTCATAAAGTAAGTCCATTGATGTCATTCCAGGCCATAAAAATCTGTTCACTGATTTCAGTCCAGTGATGACACCAAACCATTGACAGTCTTCTAATAATCACCAATTTTTCTCAACATTTCAACTTGAAATCATAAAATTAATCCTTCATAAAATAAGTCCACTTATGTCACATCTCTAATTTTTTTCAACATTTCAACTTGAAATCATGAACTTGATCCTTCATAAAGTAAGTCCACTGATGTCATTCCAGGCCATAATAATCTGTCCACTGATTTCAGTCCAATGATGACGCCAAACCATTGACAGTCCTCTAATAACCTCCAATTTTTCTCAAAATTTCAACTTGAAATCATGAACTCAACCCTTCATAAAGTAAGTCCATTGATTTCATTCCAGGCCATAAAAATCTGTCCACTGATTTCAGTCCAATGATGATGCCAAACCATTGACAGTCCTCTAATAACCACCAATTTTTCTCAACATTTCAATTTGAAATCATGAACTCAATCCTTCATGAAGTAAGTCCACTGATGTCATTCCAGGCCATAATAATCTGTCCACTGATTTCAGTCTAATGATGACGCCAAACCATTGACAGTCCTCTAATAACCACCAATTTTTCTCAACATTTCAACTTGAAATCATAAAATTAATCCTTTATAAAATAAGTCGACTTATGTCACATATCTAATTTTTCTCAACATTTCAATTTGAAATCATGAACTCAATCCTTCATGAAGTAAGTCCACTGATGTCATTCTAGGCCATAAAAATCTGTCCACTTATTTCAGTCCAATGATGACGCCACGCCGTTGACAGTCCACAAATAACCTCAGATTTCTTTCAACATTTCAGCTTGAAATCATGAAATATTCCACGTCATAAAAAGCTGTCCACTAATATCAGTCCAATGATGACGTCACAGTTGTCGGTTTTTCCACATTGCGTTATTAAACACCTTTCGATGTTAAAACACAAAAATTGTTCCTTTTTGAGTCAATCGATAGAGAATTCAAAGTTGTTTAACATTTCCAAAAATCAACCTCGCAGGTCTATTAGGAGGGGGATGTGGGGGGGTTTCCACCTTGTTTACCTTGAAAAAGAGTTGTTCCTCTTTTATCTTCGCAACAAAATGAGCTAGGTATTTAAACTTTAGTATGTATATTCGGTAAGAGCCCTATTGCCCCCCCTCCCTCACAGTCCTAAATTTGTAATTTTTTGCTCGTTTTTTCTAATTTCTAATGTTTGTTCGTCGCATAATTCCCCTCCAAAATTAGACTGCGTAGTTGAAATTAGGTATATACAGTCAGTAAGGACCCTAAATTTGCCTTTTGAGATACTTTTTAAATTATTTTTATGCATGTACATTGCACAATTGTACGTGTATCTCTATGTAAGCTTACGTAACTACCTACAAATACGGTCAAGTTATGCGTCGAGTGTCCAGTCCACTATTCGGACTTTCCATACAATAAGTACGCGAAGGATTCCCTTATCTTTTATGCTCACATCGATCATTTTTTTTATTTTTATTTTTATTTTTTATTTTTTTGATGTAAAATATTCGCGTATCTAAATGAAGTTGGCGTAACGAAACATTTTACGTGATTTATTCGCGGTTACGTGTTACTTGTCAGTTATGGACTGTCAGTCGAGCCCGGCTGCATTGTATTCGTATGCGATAGTTGGTACGAGCACATCGTATATGACTATATTGCTACTCGTGCGAGGTACTCACATACTTGCTTCTGGTAGGTAATTGTGATAAATGAAAACCTTAGTCCAACGTCAAGGTCATTATACGAATAGGCTACATTTCGCGCAAAAGTACACCTCGTTATTTTAATCAGGTTTATTATTTTTTTTTCCAAGACTTTCAATGGTAAGTTCAACATCATCTCGTAAGTCGTGTACGAATAGCTTGAAAGGAAATTATTTTTACTAGAGAGCACTTACATGGGTGAAAAATTAAAAGAAAAATGATGAAATGTGGAAAATTTTATATTTCGGGCGAAGTTTTCACCGTGCCCCTGATTGGACACTAGAATAGGCCAAATTTTGTTTTTTTTTTTTTGAAAATTTGCAAACGACAAAATCACACTAGTTGCGAAATGACCTCAAAAAAACGTAGAAAAAATTTCAACCTCCTAAATCAATTTTTTAAATTTGCAAAAATTACAAAAATTCGAACCAAACATTTTTTTTTGTATTTTTTTCAATAAATGGAATTTTAATGTATATTTAAACTCAAAATGATCATTAGTGACAAGTATTCATCATTGCTGCTCTTTCCAGATGTCATTTCATGCGTTTTTTCACGATTTTCTGAAAAATCACGAAGGGAATTTTTTTGAGAACCCTCCCCCCCTCCCCCCATTAATTTAGCATATCAATTTTAGATGATCAAGCACACCATTTCGATTTTATACCCAAACGACGAATTTTCAGGGTTGTATAAAAAATGTGTTTTCATGTTTCTTCAAAATAATTTTCATGTCATTGAAACTTTTTTAAAAAACCAGCTGATTACACTCGCTTTTGTCCATTTATGATCTGTTCTCCACAACTTTGGCCTTTTTAGGGTTCTCAATTGGTATTTCAACATACAAAAATACAGTATAAATGATTCAAAAAAAGGTAAAAAAAAAAAAAATGAAAAATTGCCTTTTAGAATCTAAACATGGATAAAATGTAGACACATCTTACTCGTGTAAAAAAATTAAAATTTTCAAATTATTGGATTGAAATAATTTTTTATCATTTAAAAATAGCGAAGCCATATGAACAGCTTTTATTTTGATCTTGTTTCGCCAAATTACTCCAACCCCCCCCCCCCAGGTCTCGCATAATTCAAACGGTTTTTCAAAAATCCAACTAAATTCAAAAAGTTGAGCGACAACTTTTTTGGAAAATGATAAATCATGAAGCTGAAATTGTTTGGTACTTCCTCTCCCCTCCACTCCCATCAATCCCCGTTACCTAGAGTACCACTGCTGTTACGAAATAGCAGTATTGATTAGCCTAATTTTCTGTCTCATATTGTCAGTGAAAATCAGTCTATTACAGTCTGTCGACCTACTGCAGATAGGTATGTACAAATCAAATTTCAGCTTACCAGCTCAATTTACAGGCGAGTTATGCGAGAAACAAACTCAAAAAAACTCAAAAAAAAAGAGAAAAACTGACCAAAAAACCACATTTTTGGGGCTGTGAGGGTGTGCAATGGAGCTGAAAAGTCGGCATCCACCAAAAGACCACACCTAGGGTCCCTACTGAATTTACCTACCGAATTTCAACTTCCTAGCTCATTTTGGTAGAGAGATAGGGGAGGAACAGCCCTTTTTTATGGTCAAAAAGGAGGGAAACCCTTATACCTCCCCTTCTAATGGACCTAGGAGGTTGATTTTTGGATATGCTGTACAACTTTGGATTCTCTACCGATTGACTCAAAAAGGAACAATTTTTGTGTTTTTTGCCCCTCAGCACGTCCTCCCCCATAATCGAGCAAAACTGAATTTTGACCCAAGGTCATCCCCACTCATATATATCTAATCCGCCCCCAAACTGATCCGATTGACCGAATTGGAGCGATTTCGGTCCGTATCGAACAGCAGAGTAAATAATTGTAATGTTCGGGGGGAAAAAATTAAAATAAATATCTGACATGGCCAACAATTGTCTTAATGGCCTTCTAAGGCCCCAGAACGGATTGCATTGGTATTCCTTCCTCTCTCTCCCCCACCCCTTGCCCCAGCATCCGCCGTTGGTCGATAGACTGCAATAGTTCGCTTTCCATTGCAAATACGACTGACGTAGGAAATCAGGCTAAAAACCTCGATTCGATGTATTTTATTGATATCAAATATCAACTCGTGTAAAATTTCATTGTATACTTGTATCGTTGGAAAAAAATTACCCAACGCGTAAAATATTTTATCGACGCAATTCACTCGACAAATGGTACAAAAATTGTACCAAATTTTCAAAACCTAATTACCTCGTATGAAAAAAAAAAAAAAAATCGCGTCAAATTAATCTTTCATTCGCGATGTAAAAATAAACAAGCTTCGTTGACGCGATGATGAAAGGGAGTAGCGGGGGTGTGGGGGAGGGGTAAGGGGGAGAAACCGAACGAATGTCATTGCGATCGAATCGAGAAATTTCGCACACGAATATGCAGGTACCTCTCTCTCTCTCTCTACCTACCTATTTAATGTAGAAATTAAAAATGGCCGTCACGTACGAGCGATGTAATGTGGATATGTAATACTGGCGTATTATTTACAACCAGGTGCGAAAATAAGAATAAAACGAAATTCTACAAGAAGATAGTGGGGGAGAAATTATGGAATGGAAGCGAGTTGTAATAAGATGTGCAACCGTACTCATTAGTAGATTGCCAGTGATTTAAAAATATATATATATATGAATGAATATTTTATACTAAATCAAATAGTAAATGAAGGGAAAATAACTAGACGTAGAGATGGGTAGATTTAAATAATATTCGCCTAAATTATTACGAGTAATTTTTTTTCCTCACTACTTTGCGTGGGCGGCTTCAATTTAAAGTTGTCGGTATTTGGAGAAAAAAAAAAATGGTCGGTAAATTTTCTCGCGTAGTTTTGCTCGTGTGCAGTGGAAAAAAATTTACGAAAAAAAAAATACGTAGAATTAAATTTGAATATATTTTAGAGAAGTTATTACACAGCATAATTTATTATGGTATATTTAGTTATCAATAATGACATCTTGTTAATTGAAAATGAAATTCGTACGTACCTCTGTACCTACCTACCTACCTACCTACCTACTACCTGGCTAAGGTACCATATTTATATTTATGTCACATACGTCAGAATTAGTCGTAGTAGGTTGTGACTGTGAGCAAGTGGAATGAGCAGGGAATACCGCATATGACCACGCAAAGCTCGAGCGATGATTCTATTTGACCACTTTTGGTAAGTTTCTCTAATACGTTTATACATAATAAAATGACCATCCTAAACAACGGGACAATTAAAAACAGAGACCCGTACTCGAAATAAATTAGACAGTGATTTATGCTCATTTGAATAAATTCACAATGTGCACGAGGCGACGACGTACAATTATATGTATAAACGATACGTGTGTAAAAAAACATTTTACTTTAGAAAAAAAATAAATAAATAAATAAAAGGGTTCCGCTCAACGACAAGATGAGACGACATAGACGTCATAATTAAGTTGTATTCTGTGCAACGAGCTGCGATGCAACGACCTTTTCAAAAAACTATACCGAATGCAGCAGCTATAAAGAATAATTTCGAGGGATTGTTTACGAGATGAATACGATACGAGATGAGCCATATATATTCATTGACGAGCAGATAACTGCCGAGTTGTTTTGTGAAAGCGTGTCCGCAACTTGGGCTGCGATGACTTTTTGAACGCACGATTGATCTTGATTTTGCACCCTCGCCACCTACCCTCCCCTCCCCTCACCCATCCTCTTATACGAGTAACGACAGCGCGATGGTAAATCTGAGTTAACGATCGTGTCGGCCCGGATATGCTCTCGTAAATCTATATTTTTCTATTCGAATTGAACCTCGCGATATTGAAGATAAAGGGCGTATAGAGCGAGGCTCCGGTGGCGGGGGGAGGGGAGGGGGAATCAACATTAACGCCGTACTATACCCTTGCGCAAGATTAATTTCTTATACGATACAATGGAAAATGGAAAGAAACAAACGCATCGAAGGGAAATTTGTCTGGTCTGAAGACGAAATCTCTCCCTTCGTATTCGTTGCCTGCAGCTTGTCCCCCCCCCCCAACCACCACGTTGTCGCAGTGTTACGAGTTGTAAAAATTTTCCAACTACTAAAAGCGCAGCAGTAATAAAGTCGTAGATAAACAAACCGATATTGTTGATTCAATTATGATAAAAGAGATATATCTTTTCAGCTTTATACATTACAATAAAGGCTGAACGTGTGTGCGTGTGTGTGTGTCGCGTATATACTAAAGTAGTTGTACTTTACTAAGTTTTACTGTAGCGAAAATGCGTTCGCAAATAGGTCCCTTCTTTTGACTCTGCGACCTTATCCTCATCTATTATGGGTACTATGCGTGTATTTTAAAAGCGTATAAACAAAACGCAACGACGAGTAGGCCTTCATACGTACTTGGGTACCATGCACATGTACCCATTTTATATTGTATTGTATGTGCGGCCAGTTCGAAGAACCGCACTTAGCCAAATTATAAAAAGGGATTATATTTGCAGTGTAAATTTCACTATGCAACCTTTTTCTCTCTCTGCTGCGTAGGAGCTGTCAACGATGGCAGCGATGTGGTTAAAAAAAAAAAAAAAAACGAACCGAAAAGACACGATTTGGCTTTTACTTAAACTAAATATTGGTAATTATTTTCCCTCGCTTCTTATTTCTTTTTTTTTTTTTTTTTTTTTTTCATGTTGGGGGAAAAAAAAATTTTTCCCCCCCTTTTTTTTTTTTTTTTTTTTTTTTTTTTTTTTTCATGTTGAGGGAAAATAAAATTGTTTGTTCAAGTGTTCGTTATATCGATGGGTGTTTTTTTTTTTTTGTATGTGTGGAGGTGTTGAAAGCGTACTACAGGGAGGATGAATTTGATAGGTTAGTGCGAAAGTGGTGCAAACACTTAAGCTTTTGAGAAATGATTAAAAAAAATGAGACCTACTTGTTTTAGGGGGGGGGGAGGCGTCGTATTGCAATACCTTTTCAGTTTGATTTTCGTTCAAATCAAGCTCATCAAAAGCCTGTATGACAACAACTCCGCACAAGTGAGAGTGGTGGAAGGAGAACTCGCAGATGCCTTTAAAACAGCAAAATGTGCGAGACAAGGATGCATCCTGAGCCCTGCTCTTTTTAACGCATACAGCGAGTGGATCATGAGAGAGGCGACAGACAACTTGACAGGAGGAAAAAACTATCCAACTTGAGATATGCAGATGACACAAATCTCCTAGCTGAATGTGAAGAAGAACTAATACAACTAATTGAAACAATCGAAAGAATCAGCCAGGAGGCAGCGAGCAAAAATGAAAGTTATGGTCGTAGATCGGGCAAAAACAGCAGGAAGTGCTAATCCAAACATCCAGGGATTGGAAGTAGTGAACAGCTTTGTGTACCTGAGAACCACCATCGCAGATCCGAGCCAACAGAAAATATGGAAGAGCTGAGACTCTGACGAAAAGAACAAAGCTGAGGATACTTCACGCGCTCGTATTTTCGATATTTCTGTATGCCTCTTGAGTGCTGGACCATAATAAAGACAGAGATAGGACAAAATCAATGCATTTGAGGTGTAATGCTGAGAATACCTTGGACAACGAAACGTACCAACGCGTCGATCATTAAAGAGCTGGGAATTCAGGAAAGACTAGAAACAACAGTCAGAAAAACAGTACTGAAATTTTATTGGCGACCACGTAATCAGGCAGGATAACATCGAGACGCCCACCATTCAGTGAAAAGTAGAGGGAATGCGAGGTAGAGGCAGATCACCTACCCATGTGCACTGATCAGCTCAGCAAGTTGACGGGAAGAACATTTGCAGAATGTGTAAGAGCTGCAGGTCACGTCGTCCGGAATCGGGATCACGATTAAAAAGAAGAAGAAGACAATCATAAGAATTGAAAAAGCCATGCTTTTTTCCTAATCGATATTGAAGATAGGAAGGGTTCAATGAGACTAAAAATTCAAAGCCCACAAAAAGCACATCTAGAGGTCCTCAATAGCTGTACATACCTTATTTCAATTTCCTGGTCCAATTTGAAGGGGAGTTATGCGGGGAACAAACATTAAGAATTGTAGAAAATGACCAAAAAACCACAAATTTAGGACTGTGAGGGGATGCGGTGGGGCTGAAACGTCGAGACCTCCTAAAGTCATAACTAGGGTCTCTAATGAATGTATGTACCTAATTTCAATTTCCTAGATCAATTTGGAAGAGAGTTATGCGAGGAACAAACTCAAAAAATTAGAAAAAACGACTGAAAACCCACATATTTGAGGATGTGAAAGGGATGAAATGGGGTTGAAAAGTCGAGACCCACCGAAGAATTTAAAAATGGTTGAGATGTAGACACTTCTTACTCTTGTGAAAAAATTAAAATTTTCAATTATTTGTTTGCGACAATTTTTTTGTCATTTTAAAATAGCAAAACTATGTGAATAGGATTTATTTTGATCTTGCGCCAAAATATTGCTCCTCCTTCTCTCCCCCCCCCCGCCTCCTCTAAAGTTTACGCATCATTCAAACCGTTTTTGAGAAATTTAACTAAATTCAAAAAGTCAAGCGACAACTTTTTTGGAAAATGATAAATCATGAAGCTGAAATTGTTTGGTACCTGCTCTCCCCTCCACTCTCCTACCATTCCCGTTACCTAGAATACCACCTAAATTTTTGGGTCATTTTGTCAATGAAAGTCAGGCTATTATGGTCTATTGACCTACGGCAGATGAAGTATGTACAAGCCAAATTTCAGCTTCATAGCACTGTTTGGAGGAGAGTTACACGAGCAACAAATTCAAAAAACTCAAAAAATGAGAAAACCTGACCGAAATTTCCCCGAGGTAAATTTAACATGCTTATCCGTCAACAGCCTTTTCTTTTCATCACGACAACGTCCGGTATATGCTTTCGTCAAACGAGAGAAAATTCAATTTTTTCATTTTACACCTTTTTTTCTCTATCCACTCATCAAATTATTCGAGATCCTACTCTCGTTTTCATTTCATTACAGAAAAGGCATACGTACGGAAGCAAGGTAGAAAATTCGATTTCATTTGAACAGCACAAAGAAGTAATGAGAAAGACGAATGTTTACGATTACCGTGGAAAATGATTCAAAAATACAAAACACTTGTTTTGCAACCGGAAAAATTGCTATGAAAATAGACTTCATAAATCTCAACATTGTTCAATTATTTTAGAAACAAAAGAGATGGAAAGGTGGGAGGGGGAGACGAAAGAGCAACGAGAAAATTGGACGTTTCAAGTTCGACTGTATATTTTGAGAGCCTTGAGTTCTTGATTAGTTGAAAAATTACTCGCTCGAGATCAGATCGAGACGTATGTACTTTTCCAAAAATAAGATAATTACGTATTTGGTTCGGGCAAATCGTACATGGATTTTTTATCGAGATTTTTTTTCTCGTGAAAATTTTGCTCAAGTTTTAAAAAAAAAAACGGAGCGAGTAATAAGGTGCACCAAATGGTGACGTCATACTGAATTTTTCCGTTTACAATTTTTTTAAACGTAGAAAAAAGAAAAAGCTCGTCAAAAATTGCTGATTTTTATCGTTCAAGGTGTAAAATTATGAAAACAAAATTACTCAAAATGTTCGCTTCAGATTCAAGCGCGTGAAAAATAAAAACATCATCGCGTAAATTTCGAGAAAAAGACCGAACAATAAATTTACAACTCAAAAAACCTGAATGATAAATAAAAGTATCAAAAAACATGTGAAATTATGAAAAATCATTCAAAATGCCATTTCAGTGTTCAAAACCAAACAACCCATGAAAAACTATGCACGAAATAATGAAAAAATGGTACAGAATTTCATTTATTAGCTCAAAAAGGGTTAAATGCCAAAGAAAAACCCATGAAAAAAATGTTCATTTCTCAATTTTAAGGGGTAAAAATTACGAGAAAATCGTTAAAATACCATTTAAAGGCTCAAAAATTGGAAAAAAAAAACTTTAAAACGTGTTAAAATTATGAAAAATTGGTACAAGTTTTCATTCTACAGCTCAAAAAAAGAAAAAAAATTGATAATGATCGTTCCTCAATTTTAAAAAGTAAAAAGAACGAGAAAAATTTTCAAAAAACAATTCACAGCTCAAAAGAGGTGAAAAATGAAAACTTAAAAGCGTGCAAAATAATAAAAAATTGTTCTAAATGTCATTTCAAGGCTCAATAAATGGAAAAATAAAATTTAGAAACCTGTTCAACTCGATATGGTGACCTTATACTAAATTTTACAGTTTTTTCTCTTAATTTTTTATACACATTTAAAAATAAAAATCATATGGTTCGGATTTTCAGAACAAACTAAATTAAAAAACAAAAAAAAAACACAAAATGTTGTTTTGAAACTGTAGAAACGTAGAGCAAGGGAGTAAGCTCGTCAAAAATTGCTGATTTTTCTCCTTCAAAGTGTAAAATTATGAAAACAAAATTACTCAAATGGTTCACTTCAACGCAAATTTTGAAAAAAAGATCGAACAATAAATTTACAGCTGAAAAAACGTGAATAATAAATAAAAGCATCAAAAAACATATGAAATGATAAAAAATCGTTCAAAATGCCATTTCAATGTACAAAACCCAAACCCAAACAACCTGTGCAAAAACTACGTACGAAATAATGAAAAAAATGGTACAAAATTTCATTTATTAGCTCAAAAAGGGTCGAATACCAAAGAAAAACCCTTGAAAAAAAAGAGTTCATTTCTCAATTTTAAGAGGTAAAAATTACGAGAAAATCGTTAAAATACCATTTAAAGGCTCAGAAATTGGAAAAAAAAACTTCAAAACGTGTTAAAATGATGAAAAATTGGTACAAGTTTTCATTCTACAGCTCGAAAAAAGGTTAACAATTGAAAAAAAAATTGATAAAGATCATTCCTCAATTTTAAAAAGTAAAAAAAACGAGAAAAATTTTCAAAAAACAATTCACAGCTCAAAAGAGGTGAAAAATGAAACCTAAAAAACGTGTAAAATAATAAAAAATTGTTCTAAATGTCATTTCAAAGGTTGAAAAAATCCCAAAAAAAATTTAGAAACCTGTTCAACATGATGAAAAAGTTGTACAAAAACTCATTCAATAGCTCAAAAAATGTTAAAAACCGAAAAAAAAATCATTAAAAACTTTTATTTCTCACTTCTAGCGGCAGCTGAAAATGGTGAAAAAAATTGTTCAAAATGTTATTTCGCAGGTCAAAAATTGATAATATCTCTAAAAAAAAAAGTATACTCTGATGAAAAAAAAATTACTTAAAATTTTATTTCAAGGTACAATAATTGCACAAAATTGAGAAGTATTAAAAAAAAAAATAACATCGTCCAAGATGCTATTTTATTGTAAAGAAAATGTAAAAAAGAGAAAATGTTCTTCAGAAGTTGATGATATTAAAATTTCACCAAATCGTTATCCGTATTGAAAAAAAAAAATGAAGAAAGTTGGAAATGGTCATTTAGGGTAGAAATTATGGGGGGGG
>FIZR01010374.1:0-13369 GCA_900060175.1 Ferrisia virgata | reverse complement strand
TAAATTTTTTCCTCGATAAAATTAATAAAACCCGGCGGGCGGTTGAAATAAATTCGCCCTCTCGTGATTGTTGTTGTTTGTTGATGGTGATCATTATTATTTTGGTTTTGACTTGTTTGATGATATTTTTATAAAATTTTCAATTTTTTTTCGTTCGCCGCTCCAAAAGCGTTGCGCCCAAAAAGCATTGCCTATGTTGTCTATTGGTAAATACGCCACTGTTCATCCGCCATAAGTTGATAGAGTGTCAATAGCCTGGTTTTCATTAACAATATGATAAAAAATCAGGCTAAAAAAATGGAAATTATCTATCTACAAATGGTTCTAACTGAATTACAAATATAGCTACAGGCAGGGCCAGATAGTAAATTAAATTCAGGTCTCAGTACCAAGCCATGAAAAGGCATAAAACAATATTTTGCCATTCTTGTGATAGGTGGTAACTCTTGAACCAACAAATCGCCATGCCAGTTGGACCACTGTGAGGCCTACCAGCTGACCAGTGTCCAAAAGCTGTTAATGATCCACGTTTACTCATTACATCAATTATCCAACAAGTGACCAATCAGCATAATAACTTGGCCAGCCATCATCCAAGTAATTATAAATGGGATCACCACCTGTGTATCAATATTGATACCTCTATGCTTATGCATCGTATTATCTCTGGCAAATTGAGCTCTGCATAACAAACGCACAACAGTCCTGGCAGACAGTAAATTAAAATTGAAGCAACGCGATGGCTATCGACGGATTAAGCCTAAAAGCTATGGTACTCAATGAGTAACTAAAATTTACGAATTAAATCAACTTACCAATAATAACAAGGAGAAATATCTGGAAATCACAACACCCAGTACACACACATACAGAAGCGAAATTGCGATTGCGTACAACAAACGATATCAGATAACATGTATCAAGCCAGAATGAAGTAGAAGTGGTTCGCATGCAGGCGATAATCATCCCTTCACAATGTCCTTCCCCTCTAATGTCTCAGTGGTAGAAAGTACATGCGTATATGGATGGTGAAGTATCCAGTTCTCTTATATTATAAGTAGGGAGGAAAGGTATTGTAATCGTCAGTGTAGGGCGAACATGTAAATAAGTTTTTATATTTTGTGATCCTCGCAGGGGTACCTAAATTACCCAACCAAAGTGGTCCTAAAATAGGGAAGAAAAATTGTGTAATTTTTACATCATGGTTTAAAATTTTCACAATTTTCCTTTTTTTCAGGTGTTTTTAAAAATGTTGCTTTTTGCGTTGTTTTTCACAATTTTCTGAAAAACTACGAAGAAAACTTTTTTTTTTGAGAAACACCATATTGAACTAGGACACCAATTTTAGATAATTAGGCATATTATTTCAATTCTATCTCCCATTGGTCTAGATGATTTTTCAGTACAGGATTAAAGAACAGTTTTTTCACGTTTTTTCTAGATTTTTTTAACCTTACAATTTTTTTTCAATAAATTCATCGTGAACTGGCCTAAGTACACTTACATTAGTTTATTTAAGGTCTGTTTTTATCGCTTGTACCTACATGTGGAGATAAGGGGCATGGGGAGCCCACATCCGCCTTTTTTCCAGAAAATTTAATAAGTGATAGTTTGTATACGACTCAAAATAGTGAAATGTTATTCTTCTGGAGGTCAAAAGTGTTGTTAAATGCACTGTTTTGTTCCTTTCAGACTTGGTTTTTCACAATTTTTTTTACCTTTTGCTTTGCTCGAGCCAAACTGAGCATTTCAATACTGAGGACATGACTTTTTTTTTTTTTACAAAAGAAAATGATGGTGGAGGGCTCAAGCATTTCCAAAAATTTAGAATTATCTCCGCTTATGCTTGTACTCTTTTCAGGAGTTCTCATTATATATCGCAACATACAAAAAGGCAGTAAACGTAAACAATAAAAAATTGCTTTTCAAGGTCTAAAGTGGATGAAATTTTTTTTCAGAAATGTATTTTTTCAATTTTTAACAAATCTATTTAAAAAGTTGTAATAATTGCAATTTTCGAGTGTCCCTTGAAAATCGGCCACTGAAGCTAAAATAATGATATTGCATTTAATCATTCAAAATTGATGTCGTACAACCATTTCAGGAGGGTATTTCTTAAAATAAATTTCTTTCATGATTTTCCAGAAAATTGGGCAAAAATGCTAAAATGTCATTTTTTAAAATTGAAAAAAGATAAAATGGTGAAAATCTGCCATCAGTGATAACTTTGGTTATAAATATGTGCAATAGTTTTACTATTTTAAAAAATTCGAGTTGGAAAGCTGAAATTTTATGACTTTTCATTTGCTGATTTCTACAGAAAGCAAAGCTCAGCCTGTACCAGAATTCGTTTGTATATTTATGAAATTGAATGCTTTGTGCTTTTCTGGCAATGAAATTTTTCATACTTTTAAACCAAATTGAATAACTTTGCAAGTTTGTTTTTTTCCATTTCCAGAATACAAATAAAATTATTTAAAAACAGAATCGAATTCGATGGAAATTTTCGTCGATTAGCATTTAAATGATTCTTCCAATTCATCTATTTATTCGTAATTTCAATCGAATTATGAAAATTTATGACACGTTTTTTCAGATTTTGGTTATAAATACCTATAGGAAAACTAGTTTGGATCGTTTCACCATGTGGCGATATTGTAGATAATTCAGGTGTATTGTGACTGTTCGTTCGTATGGTAATTTTGGTTGCACGTTATCGCATATTTAATAGGTCTAAGTAAAGTACATATGTACCTACCTACCTACATTACATGCTAACACATTCATTCCGGCGATTTCATTCGATCATTAGCAGTTTTTTTCGCTCAGCTTTATTAATTGCAATGTGATTTTTTTCTATGTGTTTTTATGTATAAATCAATAATAAGTGTTTCGTGTAGGAAAGAATTTATCTGCGGTCAACGTTCGTCATGTTGGATACCATTTCAGGACAAAACCATGCATCTTTAGTGTGGAAAAATTTATCAGTTATTGTTCATCACGTGGAAAATGGATTTTTACGCAAGAAAAAACATATATATAAAGAGATCATTCATAACGGTATCCGACTAGATTAATTTTTGGTTTTGGTTTTTTTTTTTTTTTTTTTTTTTTTTTTTTTTTTCTTTTATTTCCTGGGAGTTTTTTTTTTTTTTTTTTTTTTTTTTTTTTTTTTTTTTTTGTTTAATTGTACTTTAATTACCTGGTAGTATTTTTTTTTTGTGTTTTTAATTGAAAATTTAACCTGTCAATTGGATTTTGATTAGTGAGTGGAGCAGTAGAAAATGGAAAACTTGTAGCTATATTAGGGTCCAGGTATGTTTTAAATGTGTATTATGTTATTAGACTCCTAGGTATTCATTAGTTTACATTATGAACTATGTAATTTAATTTATATACTCATTAGACAGCGTACTGCTAAATAGTATAAATGATATTTCAATTGTCGAAGAAATTACAATTTTCGCGAATTTTATAAATTATCGTGCTTAGAATTACGAGATTATTTTGTTAACTAAATTAGCTTTGTTTTCAGTGGCGCAGGGAAAAGTACATTAATGGGAGCATTAGCGCATAGAAATCAAAGTAAGTAATTTGATCGTATTTTGACCTATTACTTTACTCGTGAATTATTTTTATCGATAAAATATTCAGTCAACCAATTTACTAAAATTGTCTATAATGATTTCAAACTCAACGATAATACATTTCAAAAAATTTTGAAATTTAATTTTTAAATATGCTAACATGTGATATCAGTTATGTAGTCTAGGTTCTTAACCTACTCATTTTCAATTCTTTGAAGTATTTTGTTCTTTTCATTTCTATCGATAAGATAATCATCTTTCATTTTCAATATCTAGATTTGTTCGTCTAGTCAAGTTTCGAGGGAAGGGTTCGTAAAAATATCACTCGTTCTTTATCTTGTGAAATGGTATTTTCACGTATAAATATTAAAATTGATAAATAATTCTAACAAACAAACCAATAAATCGAATTATTTAGTTACATCGAACATATAGAATTACTTGCAAACCGGTTTTAGCCTAGTTTTCTTCTTATTCTTTTTTTTTTTTTTTTTCATTTAATATCCGTAAGTAAATTTCACGGAGACAAATTCGCATCAGGTTTAATCTAATGGAATATTTTAATCTGTGCTCTTCTTCAGATATGTTTACTAGTTATACTTGTTTCCAGTCATTAAAAGTATTTTAATTAGGTGCCGACAGGGTAGGAATATTTTTTTTTTGCTTTTTTGAAATCGGAAGATTTCTCTCCTTCTTAATTGAAGCATCAACGGGCCAAATTTTTTAAATGAGCGTAATAGCTATGCCCAAATTGCGCAACTCACATAGCTGAATTTGATGTTATAGCTGAGCCTACGTTATGATTAGCCTGATTTTCTACTGCTTATCACATTGATTGTTAAGAAAAAAAAAATACTGTACACTTGACTCGATCTTATCCATGTTCGTTTACTGGCATTGGTTAATTAAAAAATTTATGCAATAAAAATAGGGATTAACTTGAATCAAAATTAAATTTTGTCCAAAAATCTACGAAAAAGGTAAAACTTACGAACCAATCGATAAGGAATAATAAGATCCTGTATCACATTCATACAAAACGATACTTTATTAAACTAATTTCTGTGAAATATGGAGTTTTTTGAATTTTTACATCAATCGCATTGAAAAGAAACGACTAAATCTTAAAAAAAAAACATAATCAAGAACATGCACTGAAACTACACGTCAAATTCCAACTTTCTAGCTCAATGGGAACGAGTAATCTTCATGTGGCAAACTTGAAATATGGTGAAAAAAGCATAGGCAAAGATAGGCTAATATGGGCAGGGAGAAGCTCGAGTCCTCTCACCTTCATTTCTAAAAAGGAAAATAAGATGGTCACGTGAGGGCGAAAATTCGCTGGAACTACAAGATGCCCATCTGCTGGTCACAGCGGTGAGGGGATTACAATAAATCACGGCTACAAGTTGTTCATGCTGTAGTCGTTAGGAGCGCTGTTTACTAAATCCCTCAGAGGAACGCTCTGAAATTTTTTGCATTTTGATTGGTTCAGATCTCAATGTTTACTTGAGCTGCTGCCAAGTTATGTAGTGTCATCGGATTTGGTCATGTTTTGGTCTACAGGAACTGCTCTGAATGAAAGCTTGTCTTCCAAACAAAAGCCAGGACTTAGTAATTAGCGCTTCTACAGCACAAATCGTCAGTGACTTTACTAGCTCCCCACACTCTTTGGACCAACAAATGGGCATTTTGTAATTCCAGGTCTACACTTGGAAGTTTTTAGTTGTTTGAATTATCACTTTTTTAATTTTCTTGAAAACGTGGAGGAGGGAGGGACACTAGCTAAACATGCGAGGATGCTTAGCCATTCCATTTCCTCTTTAAACAAAAACCCTTCCTATAATTTCCTTCACGGGGGGGGGGGGCGAATAGTTGAACGCTCCAAAAGACACATCGAGAACGCTTAAGAAGTGTACATAGAAAATTTCAGCCTCCTGGCTCAATTTTTTGGGGTGAAGTATAAACATTGAAACACCAAGTTGCTTCTCTGTAGGTCATGGAGAAAAAGGATTGCAGAAAACTTTTGCAACAGTTATTCACCTAATTCCCACTAGAGAGCGCTAATATTTGGCCCCAAAAATTACCTTTTTTTAGCTTTCAAAATGGATTTTAAATGGAACGTTTTTTTTTTTTGAAAATTTCATTTTACATTCCATATTATGGGAAGAGAAATACTACCCACACAGCAAAGCACATGAATATTATCAACTTTCGTAGGTTGAGGTCAGTCAAAGTCATCCAATGAAAATGTAGAAAAAATTTTTGAGGCCAAGTATCATCGCTATCTAACGGAATATATGCGAGGAACTATTTACCAAATTCCCTCACGTCTGTATGCACCAGTAGGGCATCTCGGTGTTTCAGTGCCTGCACGTTGAAGCTATGAGAGGAATAGACGATTTTCTTGGTCAAAAATGAGACAACCATTCCACTGACGTGCAAAACTGAGTTGTGGGTTTGTTGTACAACTTTTGATTCTGTATCAACCAGCTAAAAAGTGAACAGTTTTTGTGATTTTTGCTCCTTAGCACCTACTCCTACTAGTTTAAGAGCTCAGCCAAAAAAATGTATCGAGAGGGTTGATGATTGAGATCGATGCCAAAAGTTGAATTCGAAAACACCAATCTACTAATCAGCATCGGTTGATTTCAAGCACAATGAAAGCTCGAAAGCTCAAAACTTTCATGAACTTTCACCTGAAAAGTGAAATGGTTGATGGCTGAAACTAATTTCATTTGATAGCATTATTTACGCTGTGTTCGAATATGCCAGTTAGCCGGACCTGAAGTTCTGTTATGGGGTTGCCAGTTGGGAATCAAATAGGGGTAAAAAAAAAACAAGATTTTTGTTTTTAAACCGATTGATAGATAATCAAAAGTTGTCTAAAATATGAAAAAATTAAATCCCTATCTCAATTAGGGAGAGAGATTAGGGGAGGAAATCTTCATTTTGATCTTGAGAGTTATTAGGGGTTTCGATGGATTTTATTGTTTTTCAAGTTAGCTCCTCGTATAATCCACCGCTCCAAACTGAGCTATGAGGTTTACATTCGGCATGTAGATTTAATAAGGTGCCCTAGACATACCTTTTGAAGGAAAGTTGACTTTTTAGCCCCGTGGGCTGCTTATTTGGACCGCTGTAGGTTGTAATTAGATCTTACTTCAAATCAACACAAATTAAAACGCTTGTTTCACATGGGTGTAATGTGTAGTAGAAAAAAATTATTCTTACATACTGCATTATTTTCAGATAATATTGTTGTTGAAGGAGAGATCACAGTGTTGGGAAAACCGATTGGAAAATTCATGAATGAAATATCTGGATTTGTGTACCAAGATGACTTATTTTTACCCACATTAACGGTCATGGAACATTTAATGTTTACGGTTGGTAAGATTGAAATGGCGTTTTGTTTCTTTAATTAGCTGAGCATGAGTAATGCTGAAAAGCAAGGGAGTTGGTTTAAAAGAAATAATCTAATACAATAATCGCTTAATTTTTACAGGCTAAATTAAAATATGGTCTTGGAACCAGTAATGAAATTTTGGTGAACAAGATCAATGAATTGTTGTCAGAAGTGGGCCTAATTCGAATTCGAGATAAGCTTATTGGCAGTTCATTTTTAGATAAAGAAGAAGTAATTAATGGACTTATTTGTTGATATTTTTTGAAGAATCGCGAAATTTGTGATGCAGAAGTTGTTTTTAGATTTTGTCCTTAGAACTTAAATACCTGCGCCTACTTGCTTGGTTTGAAAATCATTCTTCAGTTTTTCACTTTTGATTTCATATTATTTTTTTTTTCAAATAACTTTAGAGCTACCTTACTATTTCTATTGAATTTCGAAAAATATGTCCAACTTCAACCAACGTAAATATTGGCTGTCTATTTTATTTCGTAGGTACATCTGTCCGGAGGCGAACAAAAGAGACTTTCTGTTACCACCGAATTATTGACAGATCCTTCTCTGCTATTTTGTGACGAACCTACCACTGGTAATAGGATAACCGATTAATTAGCACATAAGATTGTACAGTATTTATCACATATTTTCCATTCGGTGTTCCAGGTTTAGACTCATTTTCAGCATTTAAACTAGTTACCATTTTAAGAAACCTGGTGCAGAAACAAAATAAAACGATAATTTGCTCGATACATCAGCCCAACACTCAAGTTTTCGAATTATTCCATCAAGTTATATTATTATCTCGGGGGAAAATAGTCTTCATGGGTAATAATAAAAAAGATTCGTTGTTATTTTTCAAAAGGTTGTTAGATACGTTCATCACTTTGTTAACTTATCAACCTATTTATCACTATTTTATATTACACGTTTCGTTGTAATTTACAGTCAAGGCTATCAATATACCGAAGATCAAAATCCGGCCGAATTTCTGGTAAAATGTGTATCGACTGGTGGTTCTGAAGAAATAGACAGACTTTCGAATAATTTTCAAAGAAGCCAATATTTCGAATACACTAGATTCCACTGCAGTGCCATTTCTGATCGTGATCATGTTCCTAAACCTGAATTAGTAGCTCGGTCTTCATCGCAATCGTGGATCTATACGCTTTTCTTATTATCGTATAGAAATTTTCTATTAAATTATAGAGATTTATCGGTCCAGTATTTACGTATTGGGCAACAATTGGTAATTTACAAGACAATTGAATACCTAACCAAGTTATTTGGGTAAAATCTACTTAAACTTGAATTTATTTAATTGAATTGAGTACATTTTTACAGTTATTATCGATGATTATTGGATTATGTATGAGAGGCGCTATTACCATGAATCAGTCAGGTATTCAAGCCGTATTTGGATTTGTGTTCATGTTAGTTTATGAAAATTCATTTCCTGCTATGAGTGGCAGCATTACATTAATACCTAAAAAAATTAATATATTTTTTCGAGAATATTCCAACGGTATTAATTCGCCTTTGAAATTTTTATTCTCCAATATAATTTCATTGGTACGTATGTAGATTAAAAAATGGTCCTTTTTCAATTGTAAGAAAAATGTTTGAAATGATTAATTTTTTTGTAGACTCCAGGTTTAATTATTGAAGCTATTTTATTTACTATAACTTTATATTGGGTTGTCGCCTATCAGCAGACTTTGAAAATTGTTGGATTGACGTGTTTGATATCAATTTTATTAATTTGTAATTCCTCAGCGTTTGGTAAGTTATAATTTTGTATTTTTAAGATTCACATATAAGGCGTTCCACCACAATGAGAAGCCTTTTCGAGCGCTTATGCTTTGTATGTACGTATATTTGTGTGACCTCTAGATTGCAAGATCACAGTTATAAGTCAAGTAGTATTGTTATGGTAATTAGCCTGATTTTCTAAGTCTGATAGTCAGTGAAAACCAAGCTACTACTATCATCCCACAGCAGTGAGGCTGGGAGGAGTGATCATCAATGAAATTCGTTTTGGGGTTTTGGAAAATCCTTGAGACAATTTTTGACCACATGAGACTTTAATTTCTTGCATTTTTATTTTATTTTGTTTTTCCATGTTCTCACTCTTAATCTAAAAATTATTTACTCAGATCAGTACCGACAAAAATTGATCAAATTTGGGCATACGGCTTAAACGGACTATGGATTTAATTTTTATGTGTGGGGATGGCTTTGGGTCAAGATTCATTTTTGTTTGAATTTTGGCGAAGGTATACTGAGAGGTTAGAATTGCAAAAATTGTTCGTTTTTAAACTAATCGATAGAGAATTAACAGTTTTATAACACATGTGACTCTTCAAGAGAAAAGCTACCAGTTATGCAAAAAATCAATTTTCGGTTTTTTGACATTTTGGGTCCTTGAACATCTCTTTCAGCCCAGCCTACTCCCATCCAACTAAAGGATCGTCAAGTACCTTATTTTACTAATCCTTAACCGTTCAAGCGACAAAACGGTATCGGGTGTTCTCGGCAACTTCCGAGGGTGTTCGTTTGACTTTATAATTATTGGAAAAATATTTTTGACTTCTCCTATAATCGATTCTGTAAAATTAATTGATTCACTTTATCACCTTCTGAAAGATATTTTCTGTAACTAACAAGCAAATTCTTTCAACCTGGTGAAATTTTGAATCGTTTTTTACGAATGAACATTCGATCTATGCAAATCTATTTTAATCATCTGAAATGAGTGAGAGGAGTGTGAAATGAAACAAATATTCAAAAATTTAGTTTTTTAGGCACGGAGAAACATTATGACAAATCAGGAAAAATGATTACCAACATAATAATTAGGTATGAATAACATTAAAGATTATGAAATTCATTGTAAAATAGAAGTAACCTGTAGCAATACTTAAAATCAATGAAATAATATACAATTAAGTTGAAATAACTAAAATATAAAAAAATAATCGGTAATACAATTGGTAAATTTATGATGATATTTTTAACATATTCTAAGAGAATTGCAAAAAATTTATGAAAATTAAGCCATATTTATGGTCTATTTTTAACATATTATACTTCACGAAAATTGCAGAAAACATACGAAGTTACGAGCAGATACAGTAATAAACTATTATCACAACGGTTTCAAAGATGTAAGTCAAACGAACAGCCTCGGAAGTTGCAGAGACCATCTGATGCCGTTTTGTCACTTGAAAGGCTAAGAATTAGTATTTATTTTTTCATTTGAATTAAGGTTCTCCAGGTGCCCTACAGTGATTTTCCAGCGCTTTCCTCAGCTTTCCTGAACAATTTACGTTTTGCGGGACTGGTAGTTTTTCTCATGAAGTGTCGCACATCTATAAATTAGCCTTTCACGTTAATTACTGAAAAAGATATAGGGTTTTTTCTTTTCTCCCCTCTTAATTGAGGAAGGAAATTAAAATCATAGATGTACCTTTCGGTAGTTGGCGCTATTCACTCTAATATCTTCCTGTACCCCAACCACTGATCAGGAAAAAATTTTGTAAAGGTCTCCTTTTTTTTTATTCCAAGAATGCGATCGATAGCAATTGATCAGAAGGACAAATTTTTGAAAATTTTGTCAAAAATGTGTAAAATTGAAAAATTTTGGAGCACTTTTTTTCGATAACTGTCTTCTGGGCTGTTACCGAAGAAGCTATGATAAAAAATTACGATACTAATAAATTTTGTGCAAAATTTTCATTTCAATGGGTCAACCCAGAACTTTCTAGCTATGAAATTATCAGTAAATGGGATGCTCAAATTAAGGGGATTTTTTTTCCTAAACTAGTGTAAATTTTTCTGTACCCTTCAATCTGAGAGTCAGGCAAATGTACATACATACAAAATGTATATATTGCATAGTTATTGCTTAAAGGGGCTTTTCATCGACATGAAACACCCTGTATAATAGACAATAGATAACTTGTGATGGTAGAGGGTGGATTTAATACCAATCTGAATATTATTTTTGTAGGTATGTTCACGTCTATTTTGTTCAAAACTGCTTCAGTGGCTGTTATTATCGCAGTTCCAATTTTCAATGCGTTTATATTGTGCGCTGGATTTTATATAAGATTGAAGTAAGTTGGAAAATATATATTTTCAACATGTAGTACCTAAATGAGTGCACCTGTTTGGGCATTTAAATGAATCAAACTGTTTTCAGTGCTTTGCCAATATACGCCATTTGGGTACGTTATGTTTCATGGCTGGCTTATGCCACAGAATTATTTTTTATATTACAATGGACTGAGATCCGTCATATAGGTAAAGTATTTATACTTTCATGTATCAATGATCGGCTGTAAGAATTGGTATTTGTTTTTACAAGTTCCCGTCTTTATGAAAGAAGTAAGGAGAAGATCGTGGTAAGCCCCCCCAGGGTCATATTTTAAAAAGTCAAATGCTATTGCTAATAGTGAGGGATATTTTTAGCCTGACTTTCTGTGTCATATTGTCAATAAAAACTAGGATATTATATAATCTATCAAGGGGGAGGGAGAATTATCAACAAAATCCATTTTGGGGTCTTAGAAGACCATAACGTCCATCTTTAGCCGTGTCAGATATTTATTTTTATTTTTTCCTCCTGAAGGACTAGAATCATCTACTCTGCTCGATAACGATTAAAATAGCTCCAATTCGGTTAATCAGCTCACTTCGGCGGCGAATTAGATATTTGCATCAAAATTAAGGTATACCCAAATTTGGGGGAAGGGCTGTCAAGGGGCCAAAAACACAAAAATTGTTTCATTCTAGCCAATCGATAGAGGATCTAAAGTTGTATCACATATCCAAAAATCATCCTCGTAGGTCAATTAGAAGGGGAGATATGAGGATTTGACCTCAAAAAAGGGCCGTTCCTCCCCTATTTTCCCACCAAATTGAGCGAGGAAGTTGAAATTTGGTATACAGGCGTAGCAGGGGACTTGGATGTACCTTTCGGGGTTTCGAATTTTCACTCCAATTGCATCCCCTCATAGCCTAGAAATGTGATTTTTGGCCGGGTTTTCTCACATGTTGAGTTTGTTCCTCCCATAACTCTCTTACAAATTGAGCAGGGAAGTTGAAATTTGATACATAAACATTGTAGTGGCCATAGATGTGCCTTTTGGGTCTTTCAACTTTCCAATCACATTGCACCTCCTCGTAGCCGCGTAAATAAGTTTTTTGGACGAGTTTTCTTATTTTTTAAGATTGTTCCTCGCACCCCCCCCCCCACTTGGACTAAGAAGTTGAAATTTGGAATGTAGATTTTATTTGTAATTTGAAAAATGATGTTCTGAAGTTGGGATGTTACTGTACTTCTGAAGTAGTAGATAGAAACTTGTAACGAAAATCCAATCTAGAGTGTAAATGAAATCTTCGAAAACTGATATGAAATAACATTAATGTACGAAAATTATTAATTTCAGAATGCCCATTCAAACCAAATTTACCTTGTTTGAAAACTGGAAACGAAGTCTTGGAAAACTACAATTACAACGTTGAGCATTTTTGGTTCGATATCTACGTATTAATATTTATGTATTTTTTGTTTAACGCTGCGAGTTATGTTTGTTTGTTGCATAGGATTAAGAATAAATAATTAAATTTGCTTACGAGCTGGTGGTTATTTATTTATGTAATTCATTTTTGTTTACGAGACCTACACTTATAGGTAGATAGATAGGTAGGTCCTAGGTAGGTAGGTAGGCTACGATTTATTTATAGTATGGTTACTCGGTTCACAGAGGAATTTGTTTCGAGTCCGTGTAATGAATAACGCAATAATTAAAATTTTATAAAAATTATTCATATATTTTTGAACCAGACGCTATATTATCACAACACGAATAACATTTTCATTAAGACGCGTTTCGATAAGCGTATTATCGATTTAACAAATAATAAAAATACAACAAAAACAACACGCCGAACAAAAAGTTGGTATAAAATAATCACCTATCGAATTAAATTCATTATATCGAGACTTTTGATAGGTAAAGGTACTCGAAAATACGTAGATAAATTCAATAACATTTATAAATACACGTATCCACTTGATTTTATAACATTTCAATCAAAATACATATGTACATACAAAGATGGAAAAAAATAATCATACGAGTAAAAAAAAAAAAAAAATGAAAATTTCGTAACAAATTATTGGTATTTAAATAAATAATATTCACAATTTAAAAAAGAAATAAATCGATCCAATTTTAATTTGGAACGTGTAACTACCTAATTTATAATTTTTCATTTGGAATTTCTGTTTCAAAAATACCTACCCATACAGCTCTATTTATTTATTTATTTCGTAATAAATAATACAAAAAAAAAAAAAAAAATGGAA
>FIZR01010373.1:0-10557 GCA_900060175.1 Ferrisia virgata | reverse complement strand
AAAAAAATAGAAATCTGAAAGGCGGAGGACGTTCCTCCTATTAAAATTTAGTGCTCATTCGTGGAGAGAATTTTTTTGAGGTGTCTACCAACCAGTTTTTCAGGGTACCAAGTGAAAAAAAAAACAATCGTTTTTTTTGACCCACCCTAATATATATATCAATTTTAATTTATTTCAAATGAAAGAGTTTTTTTTTCAAACATAGGTCTCTACTTTATAGAATGATATGACCGAATTTAGAAAAAATGCAAAGTACAGTACAGATTGCCTAATTACGAGAAACATATTATTGAAAAGTATTTTTACTAGTAAAGGTGAACTTACCCTCCGCTTGAAACAAATTCTGAGCGACTCATTCCAATCGCATCAACACGCGAATATGCTAAAAAAATGTTTGAAATAATAGCGAAAAATAAGATTAAATTTGTAACATGTGCCGACATATTGTAATGCAGTAAATGTAAACGTTGATATGTAATATTAACGTGATGTAAGATGTAATAATGTAAAAGTTCAACTTTCAAACCGCTACCGAAGCAGTACTGGGTGAGAGAATAGTTGTGATTCTACCGATATCGAGTCTACAGTTTTTATAGAAGAAAAATCCGATCGAGTGTGTCGCAAACAACTCCCTGAAAATGAGTTGGAAACAAATTTATTGCACAAGACTTGAATTATTGCTTAAACATTGTCAAAATACGAAGAGTATAAAAGTACGTATCTACATATTTATGTATCTATGTGAAACCTACTTCGACAATTTGTTTTATTACGAATTTTTTGCCTGTAAATGATATCCGAGAATAAATATTATCGTGAGTCAGAACGTGAACACCTAAAAGAACGAAGCGTTTAGATTTCGAACAAATAAACATTCGTTATTATTTGACATTATTATTTTCAAAATTTGTATTACTTTTGAAAAATATTGTAGACGTCAATCGGAAATCAATGTTACGTCAACTATAAATTTTTTTAACTGTATCTTGAATCGAATCAATTCATCAAACGTATTGATCTGCCCTGAAATGAATGTGTTATCAAATTATTTTTTAAATTCAACTCGCCAGTTCCCATATTCTTCAAATTTTTTATAGGAACGTCGTGAAACCGATTTTTTCGACATTTCTGACCTTAAAAATTTAATTCGCCAAGCTTTCAGCCTTTTCTGTTCGACTTGGGAGGCTGAAATTTAGTACGTAGTTCAAGTGAGTACCCAAATTTAATTTTGTGAAATCTCTGTACTAAGCAATACTTAAAACTTACAAATAACGCAGTTTCAATAGTAGGTAAAATATTTCAAAAAATCGGCTTGTAATATTTTGAAAATTGTATCGTTTTCCATAATTATTTATTTACTGCTTAGTTTGATTTTTTGGCGAGATGTTTGCGATTGAATTACAGCTATTGAGGTGGTATCATTTCATGCAATGGAAGAAATGAATGGCAGAAGGGGAGTTGGATAAAATCTGTTTGCTGCTCATTTTGATAATTTGATGAAATTAGCTCCTAGTACGCATCAAAAAGTGGTCAATAAATCATTTAAATTCGATCCTTATCTTATTTGTTTTTGTGCCATACCATTTTAACCCATCTTCTAAAATTTCTCATTTTTTTTTTTTTTTGGTATAAAATTGTATTTAAAAAGTTAAAACTGGAAAAATCAAGCTGAATTAATTTGAAATTTTCATGTTACATGCGACCAAAATGTGACCACGTCTGACATTGGTCTTGACAGTAGTCAAGAGCATAAAAATATGTCCTAAACTGACAATATACGACTGAAATGTCTCTGACTTCATTACATGAAAAGTGATAATTTGACAACAATGAGACACCTGTATGAGGCCCATTAAGTGGAGGCCAAAGAACAATTTTTTGCAACTAAAAACGTTCTCGACTGTGACCTATCGTGATTGTCACCATAGAAATACATGTCCGTTGCTTATCTACCCCTGCCCTTAGGCTTGTTAATTTGCTGTTTTGAAAATCAATAGGTTGAAAGAAAAATGTATAATGGTCTCCTCATTGTAATGTTTTCAGATTTTTTATTGAATGCTTTAAAGCTCTATATCGATTGTTAAAAAGCTCAATTCTGAGCTTCCAAAAGTTTTTTTATCGATTTCGAATTTTCTTTTGATAACCTAAAAAATCGCGTAAACTGATTCATTTTTCAAGGAAACTTTCAGCAGTGAACGTCTCCGATTTGAATGAAACCGAGAACTGGATGGAAAGAGCTTGTCAACAAACCCCAATAGCCAAAATTTCAGCTTGCAAATTTCAATGATATTTCCACTCCTCACGCCTGGAATACTCTGGAAAAGTACTTCATTCTATTGTCTGGGTCTTCATATATGCTTAAAAATATATTGACCGGTCAAAATCAGGCAATTCATCAGTTTTCAATTTTCTAACTTGAATGGTTCCTTTTTTCACAAATAATATTGATTTTTCAGCCATTTCATTAAGGTGGAGCAAAAAAAACATATTTCAAATTTTGACGATTTTCATTGAGGATACTTATTTTGGGTGGGGAAGATACCGTACAAAATTTGAACCCGGTAAAATTTGGAAAAAAAAAACTCAAAATCAATAGGCTAAAATGAGAAAATATTCGAAAAATTTTTTCATCAGAGGAAAAATTTCTCAAGTTCTAATAATTTGTGTTCAGATACGGAGTGAACGATATCAGAGAAGTAAAAAATCCCGGGGACCCTATTCTGCCTCCCCCCCCCACGTATCAACCATCCCATGTTCGCAAAATAGCAGTATTGGTGTCGTTTTCTTATGTTTCAAAGCTTGTGAATACGAATTTAAAGTCGAATTCGCAATAAGTGTATTTTTTCACTGCAATTTTGAAATATGATGTTGCCATTACGACAATTACATAAGAATATTATTTTATTTTTTTTTATTTTTTTTTTATTTAACGCCATGTTTTGCAACGGAGGCCAAAGGCGTATTGAAGGAATAGTTGTTTAAAGAAGGGGTTTTAGTCCAGTTTTTGTAACAAAGGATAGTAGATTTTGAATTTTTTGACGATCATCAGCCAGGACTTCTACAGGATCGTTTGGTTTCTTTCTCGGTGATATTTGGGACATTCGAAGAGTATATTTTATTCGGAAAAAATTTAAAAAATCACCAATTTGTATATCACATGTAAAAGAAAAATCGAATATTTCAAAATTGCATCGAAAAAATACACTTTTATGCCGAGATTTCTAAAAAATAAGGTACTTATTGCGGATCTGATTGCCAAGCTGCGAACACTCGGAGGGGGGGGGTAGAGATCCCAGGGAATTTTACCTCTAATGAAAAAATTTTTCGAATATTTTCCCATTTTAGCCTCGTACTTTGAGTTTTTTCAAATTTTGTTTGAAAAAAATTATATGTTATGAAGGGGTCTAATATACATCTGAAAAAAAATAGCTTCAAAATTGTACAAAGCCATTATCTGTATTAAAAAAATTAATAAAACTTTCAAAACGGCATGGGGGGACAATTGTGGGTGGAGGGGTGCTGATTTTTTTAGAGATGCCCTCCATATATGTCTGTAACATATAAAAAAATTGCGCAAATCGATCAATTAGCATCTTAAAAAAAAGTTATACGTGATTTTCACTCAAAGCCGCTCTCCTCGGAAACCAGTGGGGTGGGGGGGGACTAAAACTTTGGTGAGGAATGTTTCTCGCCATCCTTTTGTACGATGTCTTCCCCTCACCCCGCTCAAAATAATTATTCTGAATAAGAGTGTTCAAAATTCGAAGGATGTCTGTTTTTTTACGCTCCATCCTAAAATTCATATCAGTTTTAATATTTTCAAAAATTTTCAAAAATTAAAAGCTCACAAAAATTATAGTCGAAATGTATTTAAAATTTATTTTAAATCGATGCACAAATTATTAAATAGTGTATGATGCATAAAAATTCTATCACTTCACATTGCTGCATCAAGATCAATTAGTGAGTAATGAAAATTACTAAACTAGCGAAGTAATAACTTAATTAGATTTAAACTAAAAATATACCTAGGAATAAATTTTAAAGCAATCACGAGAATTTAAAAATTCTCAGTTGAATTTTTGGGCAGGTTGTAAATAAAACAGCACAAATCCAAGAACTAATAGCAATACCCAATCTTGTTTCCATCTGTACTGTAAGTCATCGTATTATACGAATTAAGTTCCATACTTACGCCGTATGCACAACCGAGCGGATTGAAACTTTGAGAATAACAAATTAAAATATAAGCCTGTTTTGTACCATCGGTAAATACCACATTTATATGCTCGCATTGTCCAACAGCATTTTCTTCATATTGTTCACAAATCGTTGGATGACTGAAAGTATGCCCATCTTCACAAATTCGCAGCCTATAGTACATTCAAATCAATTTCTTTATATTTACGAAGTTAAACGCTATAACTGCGAAGGAGTAAGGAAAAAAAAATTGGCTAGTAAATTCAAAAGTATCTAAGATGAAGAGATGAGTGAACTTCAAATGGGTGGAAACTGTTAAGCAAGCCTAATAACATAGTACAAGGAGGGGCGAGGGTGGCATAATTTTCAAATCAGAAATGAGCTAACGTATTCACCGATTCGTTCAACGCTCAAAATGATTTCGTCAATGTCAAAAATCACTCTTTTTTTTAAATTCACTGAAAAATTGGTGAAAGGGTATAGCCGAAGAGGTGATTATGGCGCCAGCCCCGATTTTCGATCTAATGCCCCCAGATGGTGTACCTTAATGTAAAAAAATTCTGGAAAAAATTTTAACCTCCTCCCCCTCCCACCTCTTGCCATTCAGAGTTATGGTCATTTTATTGCATTATTTTCAGTAACTTTTAATTCCAGCCGAAGCGAATGAAATTTTCTGGTCCTTGGCACAAAGTTACATCTCGCAGAGGTGTATTTACGATGATTTTTTCATCAATTTTGGTGCACTCCTTCTCGTAGTTTTGGTCATTTGAAATTTTTAACTGTAAAAAAAAAATCTAAAATATTCCAAAAACGTGTTTTTTACGTAGATTTACCTAACGTATTCATTTTTGACAAACTCGGTTGCGCAAGGGTCGAAAATCTCAACAAAGAAAAAACGTACAAAAATCTTTTAATTTTAGCAGATTTTTCGAATTTTGAGTGTTTTATAGTGGGAATTAAAACAGACCAAATGAAGAAACGAACGTCGAATTCGTATTTAGCGAATCCAAATACCCTTAAAAACATCATTTTCGCAATAGTTCTACTTGAAATCTCGAAATTCATTTTTTTTTTGTCATAAAAAAATTGAAAAATCAATAAAAAAAGTAAAAAAAAAAAAACTGAATTTTGAAACTTTATGTAAAACAATATCGAAAATGATATTCATCGGTGTTGAACAGCTCTTTTTCTGGTCACTACTTGCCCAAAAATGGCAATGAATAGGGCCTGTAAAATTAAATACATTTACAATGTGAAAAATCGCGCAATTATATCTCGATCGATGTTCGAACTGTACCATTCGACCACCGATCGAACTCGTTTACCGTGTTGTTGGCGTACCTCACCGCAGTCCCGCCGTATCGAACAGCGTTCTCGGACTAAACAGATTTTCCGGGGATAACTACGTTTGTCGCGTAGTACTCGTGGCTTGTAAACGCCGCATCGGGCTAGACGGTTCTCCGTACTCTGTGGCGAATCGCGGTATGTAGCGGGCAAATAATTTTCGAACGGTCGTCGATCGACGCTTTTCGACAACTGAACGGTACCAAATACAATACCGAATTATCAATTTCAAGGGAATAAAGTGTTGTTTTTTTTTTTTTTTTTGGCATGAGATGATCTCAATTGTTTTTCTAGCAGATTTCCAATTTTGGTGTGGTTTTATATGGAAAGAAATAGTCCAAAGAAGACCGATGAATATCATTTTCGTCTCAAAATTCAGTTTTTTCTCACTTTTTTCACTGATTTTTCAATTTTTTTATAGCTAAAAAAAATGAATTTCGAGATTTCAAGTGAAACTATTGCAAAAATGATGTTTTTTAGGGTATTTTGACTCGCTAAACACGATTCGAACTTTTTTAATTCCCAGTATAAAACATTCAAAATTCGAAAAATCTGCTAAAATTAAAGATTTTTGTACGGTTTTTTGAGATTTTCAACCGTTGCGTAACCGAGTTCGCCGATAATGAATACGTTAGATAAATCTACGTTGAAAAACACGTTTTTGGGACATTTTAAAAAAGTAGTCGAACTTTGCTGTCAGGTTTTTTTTTTTACAGTTGAAAATTTCAAATGGTCAAAACCACGAGAAGTAGTGTACCAAAATTGATGGAAAAATTATCGTAAATACACCTCTGCGAGATGTAACTTTGTGCCAAGGACCAGAAAATTTCATTCGCTTCGGTTGGTATTGAAAATAATGCAATAAAACGACCATAACTCCGAAAGGGAGGGGGATGGGGTCAAAATTTTTTTCACATCAAGGTACACTATCTGAGGGCATTAGATCCAAAATCGGGGCAGAGGCCAAAATCACCTCTTATCCGGTTATACCCTTTATTTATTTATTCATCTTTTGATTATTCCCTTTTACACAATGCCTATTTACGAAGCGCTTTGGTATGTATTTTTTATTAGTGAAAAACAACTTACCCTCCCGAATTTTTGAATTCAGCATGGGTCATTGGAAGTGCATCAACGGGTGTGTAGAGCAATTGAACATTTAAACCGATAACGAATATTACTGCGATTAGATTTAATAAACGAGCGAGCATTACGGTGTAATAAGGCATTGTATATTCCGTACGAGTGAAAATAAGTGTTTTTGAAATACTTCGGAATATCGCGTTACAAAGGTTTGAAGGTTTAAATCAAAGTATTCAGGAGATCGGTTTTTTTTAATAATCGAAAAATCGTGGAATCATGTTTCCTACGAACACTATTTTGTGAGGGTGTACGGTACGAAGATTCGTCATATTTTGAACGCTCAACTGTTTAAACATTTCAGATGCACGATACGTCGTTTGTATGTATACGATTACATTAACAATGTCTATGTATTTCGATGATTCCTCCGTCGCCTTCGCAAATCTTATGCCTTATGAGCATATGTATGTGTATGTGTGTCGAAGTCTCGAGTCATTTAATTATTCAACTGCGCTATGTAGTGCGTTGTTAAACCACTAAAGAACGTTTGGATATTGGTCTTCAAAAATTTTAATATTTCGTAGTGTTTGGTGTACCCTTAAAATCAATGTTACGTTTGATTACAGATTTTTATTGCAATACTGAGTCTTTGAATCTTACGAAGGCGAAAGAAATGTAGTATGGAATTTTAAGTTTTGGTTGCATCATAGCATACGTTCTGTTGGAATAAAGGTTAGATACTCGTTTGAATGAAAATTTAGCCAACGTTCCTTCAGATGAAGGTGAAATGAATAAAAAACCAAGTGCTTCGAAATTTACCGAAAATCGCCGAGCTGCGTAGACGATTTGGCTGATTTTTGCCCATGTTATGATAACGTTTGAGTTGAAATGCCTCGTGCATAATTTTAAATATGCAGGTTCCTTTGGGAAGGTATTTTATGGCTTCTCGAAGTGGAGTTATTCTTGAAATAAAGGTTAGATAGAAGTATTTTTAACGATTCACATCGTTAAAAATCATTGAAAAAATTGACAAAAATGTGTAAAAAATGCGAAAAAATGATAAAAAATCACGAAAAATTACTAAAAACTGAGCTAAATATGAGAAAAAATGTTGCAAAAGCTTCGTAATGAACTAAGAATTGACATAAATGAGTGAAAATTGACTTGCAATATCGAAAACAATCGTCAAAAAGCATTGATAATTGGTTTAAAAACTGACGAAAATTCGTGAAAAATGCTGAAAATCGATGAAAAAGAAGTTGAAAAACAATCGTTGAAAATCATCAAAAATTAGGTAGATAGTAGACAAAAATACGTAAAAAAATACCAAAATAGTGATCAAAAATCACGAAACCGTGTTGAAAAATGGGTAATAAATGCAAAAAATGAATAATAAATCACGAAAAAACATTGAAATATGGGTACAAATTATCCAAAATGCGGAAAAATTATTGAAAAACACCGAAAATTGGGTAAAAAACTGATAATTTTGTTGAAAAATGCGTAAAAACTGACGATGAATCGTTGAAAATTATCGAAAACTTGGTGACAAATTGACATAATTTAGTAAAAAGTGCAGAAAATTGATCAAAAATATAAAAAAAAAATGTTGAAAATAAGCGAAAATGGACTGAAAATTGTTAAAAATTATTAAAAATCATTAAAAATTGGGTGAAAATTTGACAAAAGTGCATGATTTTTAATGATAGTCAATTTTTTAACATTTTTTCGGTGAATTTTAGTAAATTTCGGATATTTTTCAACTATTTTTTGTTCAACTTTCGTATAATTTTCAACATTTTTTCGTGATTTGGTCTTTTACTTGCATTTTTTACGTATTTCTGTCAATTTTTTATCCAATTTTCGGTGATTTTTTACGATTTTTTTTTTTTTTTTTTTTGGTATTTTAGGTCAATTTTCACTTAATTTTCTATAGTTTTTTGTGATTTCTGCTACGTTTTCTACACTTTTTATCCATTTTTAGTCAATTTTCACTTACTTTTCCAGCATTTTTTCACGATTTTTGATTAGTTTTCTGCTATTCCACCTCATTTTTGTTAAAATTTTACACCACTTTCAATGATTTTCAACATTTTTTTTATATCTCGGTCAATTTTCAGCAAACATGATGGAAAAATAGTTTTTCAATTTTTTCTAGATGTTCGCTCGTTTTTAAAATTCTGAAAAAAATAATCATCTTGTACATAGGGACTAGATACAACGATACGTAAAATATAATTTTTTCAGGATTGTTTCCCTGAAACTTTATGTGAAAAACTCGATTTGCAGTTTTCAAATACACGTTTCGGTTAGAAAAAATTGTCGGGACATTTTTCTTAAACCAGTCATTAATACCTTTTGGTATGGTTTACCACCCGTGAAAGTTTGAAAAAAATCGGTAGAAAATTTGCAAAAATTAATGCCAGGGCTTAAGAAAGTAACATTTTGTCCCGTAACAAGGAGTAGAGGACCAAAATTTTCATTACAAGGTTTTCATGTCATAAAAACCGAATTCTACCGGTTGGTTTCAAATTTCAGTTCTGGAGCAGATTTCACCTATTGTATCCACCGGTACCCTTTGATATGTAGTTCGAGTAGGTCTGCCTATTTATGCGCAGGTTTTTTTACACATACTTACGAATATGCCTAAGTATCAAAATTCACAATGAAATTAACTCGCAGTTTTAATCACTCAATATATTGCATATTTTGAAAATTTACACAATCAACTTAATTTTGATATTTTGATCAACTTTAATAAAACAACCGAACTTATGCCAATTTAAAGCTGGCGACATTTTACAATTTTTTTTTCAACCAAAGTGTTGATTGTCTGGTGTGGAAATCACTGATGGAATATGAGTATGGTATACGGATCGAGTGCGAGTGACGTTTGGAAAAGGAGGATTTACGAAAAAAGAATATGAATGAGAAAGTGTTCAAGAAGTCATAATCCAGCCTGCTGCGCCACTGAGCAATTGTATCATAGTTGTTATGTGATATTACTGCAACTTCATCAAAAAATGTAAGCAACTCATAGTTTTAACTCAAATGTATTACATATTTTGAAAATTCACACAATAAACTTAATTTTATCATTTTGATAAATTCGAATAAAATAAAAAACTGAGCTAATACTAACTTAAAACTGGCAACATTTTATACATATTTTATGAAATTCATCGATATGATATAAATAAAGTATACGAATCGAATACAAGAGACGTTCGGAAAAAAGGAATATGAATGAGAAAAACATGAATTCGATTACATGAAGAGCATGGAAATTGAATACGAAGAGTTGTCAAAGGTAAAGCAAAATGTTCTAGATGATTAAGGAATTTTGTTGAATTTATTAAGGGGCATTCAAACCTTAAATTTTTACGCGATAGTAGATAATATGTTGAAAAAAAAATTCAACTGTTTTACCGACATATTCCCCTTACAAAAACGTTCATTAGTAATTGGAATACTTGCATTGAAAAATTAGTACCGGTGGTGACTGAAAACTCAATAACTACGTAAAAAATGTTGAAATTTTTTTTACTTTTTTTACTTTTTTACTATACTGGGCGTGTATAATTGCCACGATTGTTACGCCCAGTGTCGATTGCTAGATTTGATTGTTTAGTTTAATTTTGGAGATGAAGGAAAGGAATTTATTAATTTAGTCTTCATCATAGGGTATGTTTGGATTGGTTGTTTGGATTTTAAGGTGACTACGGGTTTGATTGTGGTGTAGGCATTCAGAGAGGAGGTGATGTACAAAGATGGGTTCGGCATAGCAGAATTGACATGTAGGTTTGGGAGATTTTTGAAATAGATGATTGTGTGTGAGTTTGTTGTGTCCAATTCGGAGCTTTGTAATGGTCACATCGTCTGTACGGTTTAGGTGCGATAAATTTTTCCACGGTTTTATAGATTTTTTAT
>FIZR01010369.1:0-40651 GCA_900060175.1 Ferrisia virgata | reverse complement strand
CTCTCATGTAAGTCAAGTACCGACTAGTTTTGATACAAGCCTCCTTTCAATATCTAAATATTTTCATCTGTATTTCAACACGAGGCAAAAATGTACAATCCACTTCGGTAAGCGGAAGGGAGGGTTACAGAATTTAAATTTCCTTTGATGTGTTAGAAAATGTAAACGTATTGGTACTAACCGAGCGAAGCGAGGGTGAAAATTTTTCAAAACATTCGGTATAATGGGTCGTAAAATGATTGTAAACATAGGAAAATGTTGGATTAAAAATTTAAAAACTTTTCACCCCTAAAAATCAGTCACTGTGGACACAAATCCAGAAAGGTTCCGCAGTAAAACCGTCACTGATTCCAACATTCCATTAATTTTTATCCACCTTGATTGCTGCGGATGAAGAGGATAGCCAGCGAAAAACTTGAACTTCGTATTAATGCATCAAGAACGAAAGTCATGGTGGTGGATTGGGCTAAATGTCTTTTAGTTTCTACAGCTCTGAGAATATACAAAAAGGCCAACGCTTTCGTATATTCACGTTCCATCATCGAAGCAGATGGAGGCTCATCAACAGAAACACGGTGCCGAATCGCTCTGAGCAAATCAGCTATGACCAGACTGCGTCATGTCACATGTAATAACAAGATCTCCAGAAAGACAAGGAAGAGACTTAGACATATAAAGTCACTTATTTCCTGTGTTTTCCTACATGCCGCGGAAACATGAACTTTGAAGGCAGATGATAAAAGAAGAATCGACGTCTTTGAGATGTGGGTCTGACGAAAGATGCTGAAGATACCCTGCATGTCAATAATATGCAGAAGCCAGTCAGCAGTCTTAGTGTTTTACGCGGGAGACGCATTCTAAGGTATTTTGGACATGTGACCAGGAGAGAAATCGGAAATCTCGAAAAAGACGTTCTCTTTGGTAAGGTACCTGGTAAAAGAGGGAGCGGAAGATCTCCGATCAGGTGGTCTGACAACGTCAAAGTGCGAATGAACTCTGTGGTAAGAGCTGTTTCAAAGGGACGAGATCGTGCTAGATGGTGCGTTCTTTTGGATGCAATACCGTCGTAAGCGACTGAGACCTACTGATGATAGTTTTTGGTACCTAGAATTTTCATATCGGATTTGAAACGCGTACGATGTAGGTAAGTATTATTATTTAAACTGATCGGTAAAATTCTAAATTAACCCAACTGAAGCGAAAGAATCTCTTGTACGAAGCGATATAAACTACATCTACCATAGTACATATACACTATACGATGGGTCGTCTGAAAAAGAGAAATTATCCTTGGTAAATATTTTATACGACGAGTTTCTGTTTCAGACCGAAAAGCTAGTAAAATTATATCGAAGCGAGTGGCTTTTAAAATTTGGTCGAAATTTTCGAAAGGACCTAGCCACAGAGGTACAAGCTGAAGTAAAGAATAAGGATGCACTTAGGTATAAATTAGCCGGAATGTGTATTACCTTTCGGCGAAATATTACGGTTGGCTGAAACAATGACGAAGTCGCAGAATATTACCAGTCAACGAGTAAGTATATATAATATGGATGGCTTCGGGTAAGATAAAAACATTTTCATCGTGAAATGACGACATATTATATGTAGGTACTGTACAACCTTAAGGATAAATATGTAGGGTGGTAGAGACCATATCGTCGTTGTGGTGTACTTAGATATGATGTAGGTACGTTGGGTAGGTACAGTATATGAATACACACGTTTCGGTACAGGTACACTATTACTTATTCACTCGACGATGGGTTATAATTTTCTGGTTATACTGAGGTTAAAATCGCATCTATATCTTTACACCCACCATTTCGTATACTTACATATGTATAAGTAATATGTACATAAAGATATCTGCAATGAGACGTTCTCATTTTGTGAAATTAAACGCATCGTAAACCAGATGAAAAGCATATCTAACGAGCCAAAAGCCAACAATGAGTTAAGAGTAAGAAAATGGCACGTCACATAGCGATATTAAAACTTTCAACTTGAATATTACGTTCATTGTAGGAAAAAATATCAAACGAAAGGAAGATAGGTGGAAGTTCTTATCAACGTTGAATTAGTCGGTAAAATGCGTGAATATATCGCGTGACTATTCTAGTATATTACAGTTAGGAATGGCGGAAATAAAGAGAGTAAAATGACTAATACCTTATATCTTCGTCGAATATTGTCGCGTAGCGTCGTGCGTTGTTCTAATGTTGAAAGGTGTTTCATTAAAAATTCAAATTATTTGTGCGAATTTCTTTTCTCTTTGAATAATGCACATAGCGAAATTAATAAAACACCTTTGATACATGTAACTAAAATTTTCCACATATTGTACATCTTTACCCAATTTTTCCACTTTTGGTTTGGGGAGACTAAGTCCCCATGATGATGAATAAAAAGAAATTGAATGAAAGTTTATTTACATTTGGGCTAGTTAAAATTTCTGATGTGAAATGGATTTGTAATGATAAAAGGTGTACATTTCTCGAAGTTTTAGCTTCAATTTTGTAGGATTTACAAGAAAAAGGTCAAGATTTTTAGCAGAATCATTTCAAAATGTCACTAAATTTCAATATTTTCATCAATTTTTATGTTCTAAACATTTTTCAAAAATTCAAATGATTTCAAAAAATTTTCAACCAATTGTTAGATATTTATCATACACAGAAAAACTTTCTTGGGGGCGGCTAATTCCACATATGGAGGGGCTGAGCCTCTCGCCCCCCCCTATATTCGCCTATGTCTTACCCATAATTGTTTAATGCTTGTTTATTTTGATGAACCTGTACTCTTTTCATATCAACAGCAAAATTACATACGGGTGATTCAGGGTAAGTCTATGTATGTATTTTTGCGTAACCTCCAAGCTGCAGGAACTGATGTACTACGATTCAAGATTTCTTTTTCAATTTCATATATTTATAAGTTTGTCAAGCGAATGCAACCCCAGAACCGAAGTCGAAAATAGGTACAGATTTGTAACTTATTCGAGGGAAAAGAGAAATTTACCTAAGTTACCATGGTGTAGTTAGTTTTTGTATAAGCAGAGCAGTGAGGCGAGCAGTTGAGAAAAATATGATAAAACTGTGTACCAAAACCTTCAATTTTCATAATTTTTGTTAAATTATTCAAAAATTTGTTCCCATATCACATGAATTAAATTCATGTAAGTAGAAAAAAATTACTCTTTTTAATGCCGAAAACCTCATCTTTCTATCTAACTTACAAGGGAACAATCACAAGTGTCCATCGTCAATCTGCACAAGTGGTTGCCCATCATGAATACTTCGGGTGCGTACATATACCATATTTTTTGACCTGACACAAATGATCATATAAGGGCTCGGTACTGGGTAGAGACCAATGAAATGAATAAAAATGTTCATATGAATAAGTTGCCTAACTCAAAATTTGAAGGGACATTGATTTTAAAAAATCAAAAATTCATGGAAATATTTCTTGTGATTAATAATTCTTTTGTAACTCTTCAAGGAGTCTTTAAAATTGAAGTGGTTGTTTGTATGAATGTTTCACAAGCCCTAACTGATAAATTTTATTCCAGTTTTTCCAAATCAAAATTGATATATTTTATTTTTACTATTAATAATATTGAATCAGAAAGAAAATATAATCTGGATTCCATGCAGTTCCTTAAATTTTGAAAATGTGCAATTTTTGTAAATGACTATTTTTGTTCAGCTTGAAAAGTTGTGCAAGAATCCTTGACCACAAAAAATATTAACATCGAAATTCACATTAAAAGATATTTAATAGTGCATTCTGGAAAAATCGTCAACAATTGAGCGTCAATAGTTGACCATCATCATTAGATGACATGGACTGTCGACGTAGTGGAGTCATCATTGGACTGGCATCAGTGGACTTATTTTATAAAGGATTTATTTTATGATTTCAAGTTGAAATGTTGAGGAAAATTAGAGATGTTATTAGTGAAATGTTGAGAAAAGTTAGAGATGTGACATCAGTTGACTTATTTTCTTGAAAAATTGATTTTATAATTTCAAGTTGAAATGTTGAGGAAAATTGAAGATGTTTAAAATTGTCCCCATAAACAGCTGACCTTGACTCTGGATTGACTTCATGATTTTGAGCTTAAATATTAAGGAATTGAAAAATGTTGATCCGTTGTCCTGACAACAGTTGAGCTTCTCAACATTTTGATTTGAAATCTTAAAATCAATTCAGGGTCAAGCTCAACTGTTGGTGGTGCATCAATTACATTTAAAATATCAAAACTTACATTCTTTCGATGTTTACTCTTTGCGTGCAAAGGATTCTAGTATTTTTACAAATTTTTGATTTTTTTCTATTCATTGCTCCTTCAAATTTCGAGTTGGGCAACTTGTTTATAAGACTATTTTTACTCATTTCATCGGCAAGATTTCAATTGAGACAGGTTGGCTCATTCTGAATGCAACCCGCAATGCAAGATGTCACTGCAGCCCTGAAATTCCTTGTTACTGCGTGTTCTAGGCATTACTTACACGAAAAGATTTAATTATTCCAAAATAAAAGTTTTTGTTTCTGTATATTAATTCGAAATTGATTATTGCTCATTCCATAAATTTTTAAAATTAATTTAGAGTTTGAAAAATAATAACATAAAATTTATTCAACGATAAAACATTTAGAATACATAATAATTTTAATGAAGTTATAACCTTTTCCAGTTTACTTAATAGTATTTTTTAGATTATTTTAAACTTTTTTGTATATAGTTTCTTATTCAGATATTTTATTCTTATAAAAATTCTCTGTTAAATAAATGTTTTAAGGATAGCTTCATTTGTCTTTAGTTTCAATATGAAGTATTTAGTTGACTTTTGTATAATTTTTTCACCTTTTGGTATTTGATCAAGTCTATATAATTCCACTAATGAATTTTCCATTCCTTGATATGTAACCAAGAATTCTAGGTTAGGCATCGAAATTATCGTTATTTAAGGGAATTTTATACATGAAATCACCAAGTTCAGGAACATTCAGACTTTTTTCTTTAGCTTTCTGGCACGCGAAAAGTAGTCTTATGTCGGACAAAAAAACAGATGGTGCGAATGTAAGCGGCTTATGCGCCAGGAGCACCACATAATGAACAACCATTTGTGTGGATTGACAATGGACACTTCTGACCATTCCCTCGTAAGATGAAAAATTTCAAGAAACCCATATACGTGGGAAACGCTGGTGTCAAGTGTAAACCTGATGGTAAAAACTGAATTTAATTTTTTTTCAATTGGAAATAATGTGTTGGTTTTTTATGTAAATTTTGATGAAAAATACTCACATTACGTATTTACAGTTTTTTTTTTATTGCAAAAAAACAAGCGTAGCCAAATTATCCGCTGCATTTTCAAGTTACCCGCCGACATCGGACTTTCATAGATTTGACATGGATTTCATGGATATTTCCTTTCCCTCATCAGGCTGTCAAACTGTAATATCTCGGTTTCTTGGACTATATGATGAGAAAATCAGATTTAAAGTCATTCCACATTTTAGTTGGTGTGCGATGAAAATTTATGGATACAAAGCGAAGTTTTCAGGTACACATTTTTGATACCGCCTTGAACTTCATATATTTCAAATTTGAATCCCTTAGGTCAATAAAAGTGATCGATGCAGACGCACAAAAATTAAGGAACGTTTAAAAATCGATCTTCTATAAGTATTAAAGTGTGATGATGACGGTGATCAGAAGAAGGAGAGAGGGCTCAAAATTTTCCAAAAAAATATTCAAAATATATCATTCACCTATCTATCATGTTTCATCTTCTTAGATTACGTAGGGCAACTTTCATACAGCTGAGTAATTGCATTTTCTATAAAATTACAAAGGATTAATTTTTAGAATCCAGATTACCAAATGAAGTTGATTTTTGAATACGTAATAATTTTTCAAGGTTTAGATTTTCATCTCTGACCACTTCACTTCAAAATTTTAACCTAATTCAACTTACTGTTAAACTCTACCTCATTCAAACTTTAACAACATAATGATATAAATCAGTTAATTAGAGCGATTTATGAGAACATGAAATGACTTCGAAGTCCCAAATATAGCTTTGCCTAAATTTAGAAGAATATCTGAAGAAGAAGAAAATTGCAAAGCACAAAAATACGCTGAATAAGCACAGGTACCTGATCGAATAAAAATTCCACGCGTGTATTTTCGATAAATTTTTTCCGATGTTTATTACGTACATCGAATTTTTTTACCTTAAAGAAAATTGTAAACAGCGACACGACGTAAAAGTAAAAACAATAACGCGATTTTGAAAATTCGTATTTCGTGCAATGACAAGCGTCGGTCGTGGGCGAAATATCCCTACTACACATACACGTACGCGCCCGCTGTCTCTACAGCACGAAAACCGAACGCAATACGACCCATGGGCTCGATAATGAACAACCATAATAAAAAGTTTCGATCAAAGGAGGTCTCCGAACGAGGAATTCTATTATAGGTATTGGCAAAACCCTTTGATCATTTCGATACTCCGAGCTTATTCTCGACTCATTCTAAAGGTCTCGAAACATACGAGAAACATTATCAACCACTTGAGAAATTTTCGGGAGGCCATTAAACGAACTCGACGAAGAAAGGCAATACACTCTTTGAGCCAACTTCACAGAAACACAATAGTTTTCAAGGGTGTGCGAGTGTTTTTTTTGCATTATGCATTTCTTTTTTTTTTTTTTTTCGGTAATGTAGGTTTGTAAGATACGTATAGTATTTTCTGACATTTCACACTTCAGAAAAGAAAGAATCGAGTTATCGACGTGAAAGCTTGTATGATATTGGTACGTAATATTTACGTTGAGACCCGTATCGCAAAATAGCATTTTGAGAAGAGCGAGCGAAAGAGAGATTGTGGGAAATGGAACAATGTACTTTTGAGGTTTTCAACACACAGGTCAATTATGCTCTACGGCCATATTTACATTTCCCATGCGGATGGTTCGTCTACAACAATAACACGGGACGAATTTTTCATCTATCGTGATAAACGTCAATAAAACCGTAAAACTTATACCATTAGCCTATGACTTCGTAATTGACACCGTTCGGTCTGTCTCTGTACCTACCTACCTTCCTACTACGTCTGTAAACGCATCATCGAAGCAATATGAAAACTATACTTACAGTGTACAACCCACGAAACATTCATCAAACTTTATATAATAAATTCCATTCGTATCACGTATAATTATTTACTTATAGAAACACGAGAACTTTTATCCTGCATTGAAACCCTTCCTCATCGTCGGATACCCCGAGCGACTCATAATAGGTTAAAATCAATGGCTTAAAACTAATTTAGTCGAACAAATTTAAAAGTATTTTCGCTTTTGGTTTTTCTCTAGTGTGCCGAAAAAGCCGCGTACCCGGAAACACGGTAAACTTATAAACACCACTTTTATATCGTATACAATCCGAATACCAAATTTTCCAAAGCCTATTTCGTTAAGCGTCTGGATGCCGTTGGTTTGCTCGCTCCTCCCCCTCTATCACTATCTCTGTCATTACTTTCTCTTTCCTGTGCACTTTTCACCCGTAAAAGAATATTTGTTTAACATGCCTTCGAATACAAATGAGTTTGGGTTAATCTTTTAACTATTGTTGTTGATGGAATAATTAAAGAATTCGCATATTGGAGACATATTCACTGTACGGGTAGATTTACTAAATAGACTACGCTGAATTTTGCTTTTTCATTTTTTGATGAAAATGATGATGGTGAAGGAAATCGCAATTGTAGCAAGATGACTTTAAAAGGAAGCGGTATAAATTTCGGTCTTCCAATTTAATTTTTTCCACGAACAAAACTGACTTGACTACAAGTTAAAAATGTTCAAATAAAAAATAAAAAATAATGATGAAATTTTCATTTTGAATGGAATTATTACAGATTTTTATAACCAAGATTATTATTGTATTGGTAAATTTTTACCATTTCCCCTTTTTCCATCGGTTTTTAAAAAATTATGTTTTTTGCACATTGGAAAAACGGCGAAGTAATTTTTTGGAGAAACGCCCTCCTAAAATGGACGTATGATAATAATTTCAGTCGATGAAATGTAATATTTCAATCCCCTCAATCCCCACCCCACCCACTCCCCAGAAGAAAATTATTTCAGGAACACATTTCCATAATTTTGTTTTTTTAAAGAATCCAATAGCGTGGACCAAGTTTCGATTTTTTTTTTGGAAATCTACAAACTATCAGACCATAATCGTGACGAAATGACCTCAAGATCTCAATCTGCAAACAGCAGAAGATGAAAAAACAACGAGTTGCCATTAGTCATCGCTTGTAACCGCTTGAAACCGCTTATAACAGCGACAGTGAGCAACATCACCACTACAAATACAACGTCGTAGTGTGAATGTGTGTAACATGATACTACCACTTGAAAAAGAAGTGGGTCTGTAGAAAGGGTAGAACAGTTCAATGACGCTAAAATGTCGAAATCCCCCAAAGGCACATCTGTGGCCCTAATTACTGTACATACCAAATTTCACTTCCTAACCCAATTTGAAGGGGAGTTAAGCATGGAACAAAACTTTAAAAATTAGAAAAATCTATCAAAAATTGACATATTCAGGGCTGTGAGGGGGCGTAATGGAATTGCAAAGCTAAGACTCTAAAAGGTACATCTACATACCCTACTGAATGACATACCTAATTTCAATTTCCTAGCCCAATTTGAAGGGGATATATGCGAGGACCAACTCAAAAAATTGAGGCTATGAGGGTGTGTAATGGGGCTGAAAAGTCAGGGCTCCCACAAAGGCACATCTACAGTCTCTACTAAATGTACATTCCAAATTTCAGCTTTCTAGCTGCGTTTGGAGGGGAGTTATGCGAGGAACAAACTCAAAAAATGAAAAAACCTGACCAAAAAACCACATTTTTGAGGTTGTGTGGGAGTGCAATAAAGCTGAAAAGTCGGGACCCGCAAAAGTCACGACTAAGGCTTTTATTGAATATACATACCAAATTTCAACTTCTTAACTTATTTTGTTGGGTAGATAGGGGAGAAACAGCCCCTTTTCAAGGTCAAAAAGGGGGAAACCCCTTATATCGCCCCTCCTAATTGATCTAGGCGCTTGATTTTTAGATATGTTAACAAATTTGGATTTTCTGTCGATTAACTCAGAAAGGAACAATTTTTGTGATTTTGAACCCTCAATATCGCCTCCCTCAAAATGGGGCAAAATTGAATTTTGACCCAAGGTCATCCCCACTCATATACATCTAATCCGCCACCAAAATGAGCCGATTGATCGAATTAGAGCGATTTTAGTCGGTATCGAGCAGCGTAAATAATTTTAATGTTTGGGGAAAAAAAATTAAAAAAATCAATATCTGACATGGCCAAAAATTGTTTCAATAGTCTACTAGAACCCCAAAACTGATTTTGTTGGTATTGCCCCCAACCCTGGCTGTGACATAGAAAATGAGGGCTAAAAAACTAATCATGCTAAATTATAGCTGAAACTTTACGTTATTAATTTGTTGAATGAAATTTTTTCAATATTCAAAGGTAGGTAGTTTTTCTTCTTTCCCTTTCCATTATGAAAACTATCAGCATGTACGTGAATTTTCTTATTTAATTTTCCTCCTGCAACTAAATATCGCCCCACAAATGTTTGTCTTTTTTTTTCTCTCACTTTCTCCATTTGCTGCGTACATCGTACGAACAGTCAGGTTTTTCGTTAGTTTTCGCGTGTTTTACAAAAATATTTTTGTAAGTTATTTCCTGTATTTCGCTGTACGTTTGTACGAGGGTATCAGGGATTTAGGTAGTAACTGCGATGTTATTGTTCGTTTTAAATGCACATTTGTTAAACTGTCTTACCTTGACCTGGAACCATACATGCGAAATCATCTTTTTGTACATAAATCGGAACCCACGCGTAGTACAAATAGGGCGAAAAAACGCTTACCTGCGAACAAAAATAAAAATATATTAATATAAATATACGTGGCTGCCGACGAATCGCCATTTGTTACAGTATAACTGGCATGAAGCAATCTTTGTACAATCTTTTCTACACCATACAATGTTTCGTTTGCGGAGCTTATATTTCGTGTAAAGGAAAATGTTACATAGATATCATGAAATTGGGTAATTAGACTGAAAAAAATTAGCTGAAATTCAAATAGGTAGTATTTAGTAATCAGGTAAATGCAATACATATACGATACGATGGAACATTCGATGATCAATTGAAAAAAGGGTTTAATGAGTCTAGTAAATAAAATATGTACATGAAATAAGTGAGTATTTTGTTAACTGTATTGTAAACTTTACTTCGACTCAGATGTGCCCTTAGGCTTTGAAAATTAATAATGCACGTTCTACATTCACGGCCCTCCAAAATAAAGGTCACATGAAAGCCCCTGTATACGCTTGAAGAGGCCCAGCACTGGAGTAGATCTGTGCGGCGAACCGTCACTCTTAACACCAAGATGTGTTAGATATACCTCGTGAAAAGAATACTATAAATTTCTCAACTGTCGGTGAGCACTTGAATTGATAATTTGGCCAAGCTGTTCATTTTTCTTAAGTAAATAATAAGAAAAATTGATTAAAAAACATACATTTTTGAGGCTATGAGGGGTACAAGGAGGCTGAAAAATCTAAACTTTCAGAAGACATATCTAGGACGTATACTAAATTTAAATATCAAATTTAAACTTCTTAGCTCAATTTGGTAGGAAGACAGGGAAGGAACAGCCATTTTTCAACATAAAAAAGGGAAAACTTCTCATATCTCAACTCCTAGTTGACTTAGAAGGCTGATTTTTGGATGTATTATCATCGAAAGATGTTTATTGTTCATTCTAGAAAAATTGTCAACAGTTGAGCGTCAATAGTTGACCGTCATCGATGGATGACATCAGTGGATGGATTTTGATAATCTGGAATGACATCAATGTACTTATTTTACGAAGGATTGATTTTATGATTTTAAGTTGAAATGTTGAGGAAAATTAGAGATGTTAAAGTGTGACGTCATCATTGGACTGACATCAGTGGACAAATTTTTATGGCCTGGAAAGTCATCAGTGGACTTATTTTATGAAAGATTGATTTTATGATTTCAAGTAGAAATGCTGAGGAAAATTGGAGATATTTGAAGCTGACTTGTCAAAACAGCGGACCTTGACCTAAAATAAATTGAACTATTTTCAGTTGAAATGTAGTTATCCGTTGACCTAGGCTCTGGATTGATTTTAAGATTTCAAGTTGAAATGTCGAGGAAAATTAGTTGACCTTGACCCCGGTTGATTTTATAATTTCACGTTGAAATGATGAGGAAAATTGAAGATGTTTAAAGTTGACCCATGAACAGTTGAACTGGACCTCGGATTTATTTAAGATTTTGAAGATGTTATTAATGGACCGAACATCAGTGGAAAGATTTTCATGTCTTGGAATCACATCAGTGGACTTATTTTATGAAGGATTGATTTTATAATTTTAAGTTGAAATGTTGAGGAAAATTAGAGATGTTTGAAGTTGACTAGTCAAAACAGTAGACCTTGAATTGATTTTATGATTTGGAGTTTAAATATCGTCATCCGTTGACTCGCCAACAGTTGGGTTTAATTCTGAATTGATTTCAAGATTTCAAGTTGAAATGTCGAGAAAAATTAGTTGACATTTACCCTGGCTGATTTTATGATTTTAAGTTGAAATGTTAAGGAAAATTAAAGAAAGTTGATCCAAGCATAATTGACCTTGATCCCGTTTGATTTCAGGATTTTATGTTGAAATATTGGGGAAAACATCTGACTTTAACATTTCAACATGAAGTCCAAAAATAAAAATCATTATATTAAAAACGTTACACCAAAAAGTCACGCTTTCAAAGAGTGATCACCAACCCTAAAACATATCGATGTCTAAAATTAAAAATGTTTGACCTTGATCCGTCTATAGTTGACCTTGACATTGGAATGATTTATGATTTTGAGTTGAAATGTCATCAGTTGACCCATCAACAGTTCACCTTGACCCTGAATTGATTTAATATCTATATGTTGGAACATTAAGAAAAATTTAAGATGTTTAAAGTTGACCCTTGAACAGTTGACCTTGACTCTGGATTGATTTTATTATTTTAAGTGAAAATTTTATGGAAAATAAGTTGACTTTGATTTTAGTTGAATTTATGATTTTAAGTTTAAAGGTTTAGAATAATGACAGATGTTTAATAGCACATTCCACAGTTGACCAGTCAGTGACTTACCCCTCAACAGTAGACTTTGACCCTGGTTTTATGATTTCAAGTTGAAATGTTGAGGAGGTGTGACGAAAATTATTTGCTGAAGAACATAGATTATAAGAGCTTATATTCCTTCGATGTTTACTCTTCACGTGCAAAGAGTATTAAGTATTATACAAATTTGGATTGTCCATCGATTTCCTCAATAAGGGACATTTTTTGCTGTTCTAGTCCCCCAGCACTTTCTACCCTACATTCGGACGTAATTAAGTTCTGACCATAAGTCAGCTCTATTCCAGAATATGAAATCTGTTGCCAATTTAAGTCTATTTCTTAACTGTTATTGATTTTGGTCAGTATTGAGCTCAGTAAGTAATTTTCAATAAATAAAAAAAATAAATGAAAAAAATAATCAACAAAAAATCAAAAAAAAATTAAAAAATTAAAAAAAAATTAAAAAAATAAGAGAATAAAAAATAAATAAACAAATGAAAAACATAAACGAAGAAAATAAAAGAAAAAATAAATAAAAAATAAAAAAAATGAAAAAAATAGGAAAATAAATAATGAATAAAAAAATGAAAAACATAGAAAAAATAAATAAAATAAATAAATAAATAAAAAACATAAGATAAAAATAGATATCTGATATGGCCAAAAATGGTTGTACTGGTCTTCTAGGGCACCAAAACGGATTTTTTTTGGGATCCCTGCTCCCTCATCTGACGTAGGTACATTGACAGTAATAGCCTGGTTTTCATTGATAATATAACATAGAAAAACAGGCTAAAAATGGTAGAATGTATTCTTTATTTCGCGAAGGTACACAGGTTCTGTTCACTATTTAACATGTACAAAACAGGAACACAACAGGCGAGTTGCTGTTTCAAAAGCATTTCAATTTTCTTCATTAAACTGCGAATTACCAGTTCAAACAGTTCAAAGTTGCGCGTTATTTAAATGCACTGTTTTTCCATATAATAACACGATATACTAAATTTACAAAACACCCTGTTGCCGGCAAGCTTGTTCGCTAGCTTTACGATAACTTTACCAAGACCTTTCTCAATTTCGTGATATTGTTTAATAACTTGAACAAAAGCAACACATCGCATATAGGGGAGGATAATCGACGAATAATTATTTCAGTCTCGAATTACTGGCGAAATGAATTTATTACGATAAATTAAAGTACATAGAATGGTTAAATCAAAATTACCATAAATTTAACCAAGCGAGGGGTGACGTGATGTCCTCTTACTCTGCCTGTACGAGGCTTGTCTTCAACAAACGCAGAAACGGTATCCGTGTTGTCTGTTGTATACGTATAATGAAAATTTAAAAGCGCTCACCGGTATGACCTTACACAACGTGTTACGCCGAAAGATTGTGACGCATTCTAATTTCATGCATCAGTTGGTTAAAGTGTTAAAGCTCATACCGCATTTGCGTTTGTGGCATTAAGTAATTATCTAGGGAGATTGTGTCGTTCTTCTTGTACACAATGAAATCCGGCTCCCGACACGGCGCGCCTGCTATATTTTCACCATGCTGAGCAGAGCTGTGCCGCGGATTTTCTGCAATATATACCAACGAAAACTTATTCTTGGGTTGGAATTTTATTTCGAGGTGCTTGAACTTAGAAGTAATGGTCTGCACGATATCCACTTGTCGATATTCGCGTAAGTAGGTCGAAAATGTCTCACAAACAGTTCATCATTATCATCCAAAGTCAAGTTTTACTTATGGCGAATAACTGGAAACTTATTATAGTAGGTAAGACGGTCAAATTTTGCCAACAAATTGCCGACAATTTTTTCAAGCTATTTGATAAAAAGAGCAAAGTTACAGAATGTGCACCTGCATTGAGCGAAAAGAAACTGATTTTCATTCGTAGGTATCGAATAAAATAAGCCGCTTATATCCGAAGAAATCTTCGAATGATTTCACCATAGAATCGTATAACTCAATCGAATCATACGATAGAAATTCTGCTATTTGCAATACATAGCGAATGTAAGTTGTATTTTATTCAAATACGAATAAGTAATACTTCTTTCATAAGAGCACAATTTTCAATAGCAAATCAAAACTTGACTACGTAGGTAGGTAGGTAGGTAGGTAGGTAGGTAGGTAGGTAAGTAGCTAAGTAGCCGACATAGGTACTAAGTAAGATACCATAGCTTAATGCACAATCTTCGCTTATATGTACAAACACCTCACCTTCTCCTCCTACCATCCAAAAGTTGATAATCATTACCTGGGTGGTATGAAAGACCTTTTTTGACAAGATTTTTTTCTACTTACCAAAGATTATATATGTGCGAAGAAAAACTCGCAAACTATAACGTGTTTTTCTCTAGTAGAAAAATTTTTTTCGCCTATATGATTTCCTGCTCGGCTTAGCTCCCAGCAACGGTAATTTGTCTACCATGATATTGAAATAGATTTACTATTTTATGCCCACGTCGAGCACGTTTTTCATATAAACACGATCGTGTTACGCTGCGCGATGTGGAAACCCCGCTCGCTGAATTTTTTACGAAGATAAAGCGATAAAATGCACGAAAAAAGAAGATTACGACGCGTTAGATTTCTTGAAATATACGCGAAAATCTTGAAGTCGTAAAATTAACGATGACGATGTTCGTAAAAAAATTATCAAACTCGTCAATTTTAAAATACGTCTAAATACAGTAGACGCATGTCTCGTAAATATCGACAATATTAAGAATACATATTTGAAAAAACTATTATTTGTGATAATTTTAATTTCATTAAAAATATGTAACCAACGATTAGCCATAATTTTATTTATCTCAATCTTTACCTTTTTTTGCATGAGAATTAGAACTTGAAAAAAATTTAGGCAATTTTAACATATTGTGTAATAATCATTCATAATCATCTTTCATCGAGAGTTTTTGATCAAAAACTTCAAATCAAAAATGTAGCATCAAAATTGTAACATCAAAGATGCCACGTTTTCACAAAATGACCCTCAGCCCGAAGACATATCCATGTCAAAAACGGAGAAAAAAATTATTCCAATTACGTTTAAAATATCAAAATTTACATTATTTTAATATTTTTTAATTTTTTAAAATTTTCAAAATTTTTTAATTTTTAATTTATTTTATTTTTTTATTTTTCTATTTTTTCTATTTTTTCTATTTTTTCTATTTATTATTCTTTAACTGTTATTATCTTTTCATTTTTTGATTTTTATGATTTTAATTTGGACTTTTTTTATTTTTCAATTTTCTTATCAAAAGAATTGTTAACAACTGACCGTCATCATCAGATGACATTAGCGGGCTGTCAACAGTGTGACATCATCATTGGACAGATTTTTACGGCCTGGAATGACATTAGTGGACTTATTTTATGAACGGGGGGGGGGGCTGTTTTTAATTAAACATATCCATGTCAAGATTTTAACACAAAGTACAAAAATCATTCATAATCATCTTTTTTTGAGAGTTTTTGGTCAAAAATTTCAAATCAAAAATCAATAACATGACATCAATAATGTCATGTTTTCAGAAAATGACCTCCAGCCCTGAGACATATCCATGTCAATAAGAAAATTATTATGTAAAAAAACCGTGCATGATGTTTCAACTAAGTAGGTAGCCCCTTCAACCAGCAGTTATGCTACACATACCTTCCTTTAGGTATGCATAGTTGCCTGACCTGTGAGTTGAAGGAGTACGGAAACGCTGTTTTGAAATTTTATTTCTGAAAACCTGAAAATCTTGACTATTTTTCCCTCTACTACTACAGTAGATAAAAAGTTTGCATTTACTCCTTTGAAAGGAAAATTTTATATAGAATTTTGTTTTAGCATGGTAGTTTTTTCATCACAGCTTGTTAGATAAGTGTGCAGATAACAAAATTATTGAAAAGAAAAGTGGTCAAATATTTTCAAATTTCACAAATTTTGTCCTCATGAAAATTTTTAGAGCACGGTCAAGTTCAACGACAAAACTGAGAGAAACCTCCTCACCCTCCAGCTTTGGAAAACGATTGAAAAAAATCAAAAAATTCGGCAAAATTGGAAAAATTTATCAATATACTCGACAAGAAGACAAAAATTTGACGAATTTTTTTTGACCTCTAGGTACTTTTTCTTTGGCATTAAAACCATCCTTGACTGCATTGCCAGGTAAAATGATTGTAGCCTGGGATCCGAAGGGAGGGATCTAGTCCCTCTGGCTCCGGATCCAGTTCCCAAGATTTTTGATTCAATTCCCTCCGATTTTGACTCCAGTTCTACAATTTTTAAAAAAGTGCCTTCAGCTCCAACTCCTAATCTCCCAAAATTTTTAAAAAGTGGCTCCAGCTCTGACTCCGTGAAGTTCTAAAAGACTACGCGCGTACCTTCAGGAGCTCGTCTCCGCAGCGAGCTCTTGGAGGGTCGCCCTACATAACACCAGTCTAATGCCACTGTCGCATGGCAATGCCAATTTTTCATTTTTTTATTCGTATCATAAAGTCAAAAAACTTATGATTGTGAATTGAATTCTTAATTGTTTGTCTAGACAATTTCTGAACAGCAAAAAGTTTTAATTTAATTTATGAAATTCTAAAATACTCTCTACATATAAGTGGAGTGCAAATTCTTTCACTTTCAGAAACATCATTATCATCTTATTATGATTAATACTTTTAAAATCTCGTCAAAAAGAAAAAAGAAGGGATCCGGAGGGAGGAGTTCTGGTCCCCTCCAGCTCCAGCTCCACAATTTTCAAAAATTGACTTCCGGCCCCGGCTTCAAGATTTTCAGTTCCAAGTCCATCCGACTCCAAAAAATTTACCACAAGGGGCCTATCTCTCTCCACCGTTTGGCTCGGCTCCGGATCCCTAATGTAACGTCTGATAAATTGTTCAGCTCATATAATAAGCAACCAAGAAATACTGGTCTATTTCAAGATTATTTAAGGAATAAAAATTTAGAATCATGTTTATCCTGGCACTAAATTTCTCGTGTCAGTCTTGTCTTTCCGAATAATGCTTTCAAGAATACAAAAAAAAAAAAAAAATAAAGAAAAGCTGATGCTACATCAGCTATATTCAAAAAGATACATGAATTTTTTAATAATGAAAAATGGATCTAAAATATGTTCCGATCATTTCTTCAAACGTTGATATGTACTAGGCATGTTTATAATGGTCTGGGAATTTTTTGGCTCTCAACCTCATAGCTCACTTAAAAGCATGTTTTTTCAATAGACATTCACAAAACACGCGTTGTGTACGAATCATTTCAGGCATTTTCCCGGTGAGGGGGAAATGTTGCTCAATTCTAAGAGCTGTAAAGTACGAACAAAGCGCGCTTTAAGCTTGAAAATTGATGTATTAGTGAAAAAATGAGTATTACAAGTTTATCCACAACAAAATTTCAGTAAATTAATAAACGCATCTCGTACAACATTCAAAACTAAATTTTCCCTGAAAGAAATACATTCTAAAAATCCTTCAACTCAGCAACATAATTACACTCCAAAAATCGTAAAAAACGGTTAAAAATATCTACAATGTTGCTGCAGGTATTTTCTACAAATAATATTTGGCGAATTTCTCAAATTTCAAACCTCATCAATTTCTTACATTGATATTTGTGCTTATTTCTTTACACTTTTCATCGTGAAATTTCCATCTTACCACACAAATGATTACCCTTACAAAAAAAAACACCACCTTAAACAAGTTTTTCAAATTTCACGCGCCGTACTTGTGAAGGCAATCAAATGACGAATAAAATCTGCTTTTCCGAATATCGACTATAGTCGTATTTTTATACTTCACACCGCCTTACCATACCGTTTCGCTCTCACCCCTGATCCCTTGAACGCCTTTCGTCGGTGGTCTATAGAAAAAACACTTTTTTTCTTTGACAACGCAATCAACCTCCCGTCTCGTATTTTCTTTCTCACCTTTCTCCTTTATCTCGCCTTGAATGAGAAATTACATCCGATAAAAAGTTCTAAATCAGCACCATATTTCTTACCAAGTCTTTGAAGCTATTTTTTTTTCTTATACTTTTTCGTCTGTTCGTCGAAGAGCCCGGGTACCGAGCTATTTTTTCATTTCATATGTGCGGAGAGTGGTGTAATTCAAATCGCGGTAAAAAAAAAGAAACTGTAAGTGCGCGTGCTGGTGGCTGTGTAAGATTGTAGGTACAGACATATGATTTGTTCTTACGAGTAATACCTACCTATTAAATGACCATCCGTGTAATGTGATCGTGGCAAAATGACGGAATAATGAAATCAGATAGAAAATGAAAGATGTAAAAAAAAAAAAAAAAAAAAAAAAAATGATAAGGAAATGGTTCGAATGTATGACAAAATGGTTTAAGGTACATCTATTCCAATTACAAATTCGTTGTCGAACAACTCGCTTCATATAGATACTTATAGAATGTATTTTAAGAAGAGAACGAAAACGTTAATAAGATTACCGTAGATTGTAATCGGATTGCATTCGTAGCTCTAGGAGAAACTTGAGAAAGAGCATTTTCTTTTTTACCCTTTTTTATAAAAGTACATACCTATTTCCTTTGCTTGGAAATTGTACACTATGTTTCATACTAACCACTATTTAACTATCTTTTTCATCCTTATATGGTGTATTCACTTGCATTTGCCAATCCAGATACAATACGTACAGCGTGTTCACACACAGTTACAAATATTTTGCCTGGTAATACATCAATTGAAACCATACATGTGTAGATAGTTTTGCCAAGCATACACTATGAAGGGGACTGATTTTGTGTGTCATATTGTCAGTGAAAACCAGAATATTACAATTCATTAACCTGTGCCTGATAAGGAGATCGGGTATTAAAAAAAATCAGTTTTGGGGTCCTAGAAGACCGTTACGACCATTTTTATTTACTTTTATCCCCTCCTCAAAACTTAAAATCATTAGCTCAGTTTAATACTAACCAAAATTAATCAAATTTGCGAAATAAGCGTAGATTGACGGCGGATTTGATATCTTGGAGTGCGGTTGACCTTGATTCACTAAAAATGTAAAAAATGTCCCCATTTCAAACCAATCAATACACAATCCAAAGTTGCATAACATACCCAAAAATCAACTTCCCAAGTCAATTAGGAAGGGAGATAAGTGGGTTTTCCCTTTCTATGAGCTTGAAAAGGGCTGTTCCTCCCCTATCTCCCCTCCAAATTGATCTAGGAAGTTTAAATTTGGTATGTACATTTAGTTGGGGTCCTAGATGTGCTTTGTAGGGGATCCGGCTTTTAGCTCCACTACACCCTCTCACAGCTCCAAAAAAAATGGTTTTTTGATCATTTTTTCTAATATTTTTTGAGTTTTTTGAGTTTGTCCCTCACATAACTCCCCTCCAAATTGAGCCAAAAACTTGAAATTAGGTATGTACATTCAATAGAGATTCTGGTTGTACCTTTTGGGGGTCTAGACTTTTCAGCTACAATTCACCCCCTCACAACCCCAAAGAAGTGGGTTTTTGTTTGTTTTTTCTTATTTTTTGATTTTGTTCCTCGCATAACTCCCCTCCAAATTGAGCTAGGAAGTTGAAATTTGGTATAGAGATTCAGTACAAGTCCTACGTGTATCTTTCTGGGGTTATAATTTTCCAGTCTCTTTACACCTCTTCACATCCCCGAATATGCGGTTATTTGGTCAGTTTTTCTCATTGAGAGCAGCCCTAGCGAAGCGAAGACACGAGCTGTGGTTTATTTCTTATGTATGAATGTAGCTTGTAGATTTAGCGGGGTTCTGAATATGGCCTTCCTACCCTCGATTACAAAAATGTATGTTTTCTTTGTTATTGTTTGCTACGCTATGTCAAGAAGATTACTTACATCTAAATAATTGTATTCTTTGTAAATACATCAAATAGTGTCTTTCAGGTATTCATTGCGCGCGTTTTCTCACCTAGCCTCAAGGTCTTGAAATGTGAACTTTTTCTCCCTTTGATGGACCTTCTTTTGATTTTTTCCTGCACTATTAACATATAATTTTTGAAATTTTGCATGCTTGATATTTCATTTTCCAATTTTTTAATTTATTAACTGATAAAATCGTTAAAAACATTTTTTTAGAATTGTATTTTACCCCTTCATATCGCTAGATTGACAACACTATTCACACAAGTGTAATTCGAGATGCAGCATTACCAGGTAAAATATTTGTAACTGTCCGCAGATCATCCAGTATAAGTAATATCAATGTTTAAGGTAATATGAGAATTTGCAAAAACAATTGTATGTGCCTATTCTGAATGTGCTGCACATACGAATATTTGAACTTCACTATTTTACCAATAAAAAATTCTTGATTTAAATTCACATATTTTGACCAATCCTCAAAGGCAAAAATAAAGTATATCGATGATTCCATTATTTGGCATTTCTTCACAACAAAAACGACAATTTCTCTAGTACATCTCATCGAAAGCTCGCCCTCAAGCACTCTAAGGACTTTGACCAACAATACTACTGTTTCACCGTACAGCAAACATCTTCAGTTGCTTGAACTGGCCCTTGTAACACAATAAACTGCACTAAATATTTTCACCTGAACTATCTTTGTCTTGATGGAAAATTCCAGGTTGAAATTTAAATAAAGCACCAGTCACCTTTATATGTGGAACAACTACACACGTTGGATGAGATTTTAATCGAGCCGAACCCTAAAAAACCACTTAATGACTCTTCTATTTGGTTTAAGTTCTAGCATGATGCGGTGGTAAAAACGAACAACGCAACGGTTGAAACATTCCCAAAGACGACAATATGAGTAATTTGTACTCTATAGCTTTTGGTATTTCCTCATAAATGAGCCAAATTTAAAATAAGTTAAAAACCAAAAGCCTCTGTTCAACTGTTTTTTCGACTAAATGTAAAACTTGTCATGAACTTGAAGCTACGCTACTGCAGGCGTCCCCTGATATTTGTCAACTTCTTTTTAGTAGGCGTAAAATTTAGCGAGACTTTTCTTTTTTTTTTTTTTTTCATTACCAAATTACCATCTCAAACTTATTCGAACTACAGAGTCAATTAAAAACTTACGTATTTCTCCGGTGGTTTTATTTCGCATTTATAGCCTGAACCTTTCCCTACCACTCGCCCTTCTTGACGAGCTAAAAATATGCATAATTTAATGCGTACAAATTTTAAAATATCTTTTTCTAATCTCTGCTTCGCGAGCGTTTTTTTTTTCTCTTCAAACAATACGGCATTAGCTAATATCTAAAGCTAACTTATTTTTTTTATATGCATTATACTCGGGTTTAGCATCAAGTTTACCTAACGTTTTATAGAGAATTTTTCATCGTCAAGTAAATTTTACAAGCGTAATTAAAATCCCTCGGCTATAAAGCATTTTATCAAACAACATTCACGGCTTAATGAAGAGGTCAAAAAAGACCTCGCTTAGTACCCTTATTATAATGTGTATTCCAGCAACAAGATAAAAAGCACCGTACAGCTTAACAACTGTTTTTAGTAAACAATATTTAAGCGTTGCGGTTATTTCGTCGATATATGACAAAAACAAACGGTAGAAAAAATACCTACTTAAATTTTAACCTGCCTTTCTACTTTACATTCTATATCCGAATACCTACTAATAACATGTTACGAGCAAGTTGAAACCTTCATAGGTCTGTAGTCTGTAATCTCTGGTCATAATGTTGAAAGAAATAATTTTTCCGAGTAGGTAAATTTATAAATAATTTTAATTAAATTCTCGATCCCACACACAGACTACAACTGGATTCCAAAAAAAGAATTAATGGCTGGATTTTTGAGTTGAAATTTCGATCTTTCTCGTACAAAAAAAAAAAAGAAAGAAAGGAAGGAAGGAATAAAAGAAGAAGGGAAACCCAATAACGAAAATTTTTGCCCCTGGTATAAATTTAATGACGTGAAACAACACAACACTTGTTTACATTGCTCTGAAACAATGCCAGATTTTCAATTTTTACATCTCTTCGGTTTCTTCCTTTTCTTCTTCTCTTTCTATCATAACAGAGTTTGCGTAAATATGATTATCATAAGAGAGGGGGAAAAAAAGGTCGTAGCGAGGAAAGGTATACACAAATAACTTGATCATCGTTGTACCGAATTTCATTTCGTATGCTATAAGTACAATATTTAAACAATACCTCTTCACCACTTTTGTTGTTTTTATTCAAATACATACTTATAACAAGTATTTCATTTTTTTTAGTTTTTTATTTATTTTTATTAACTTATGCAAAAATGCTTTTATCAAATAGAACGTCATTCGAGCCTTGAAGTAAAAAACATCTTTTCAACTTGAAGTTTAAATTTACTATCGTAGACTTGGACTTTCTACACTTCTTTTTGCAAAGTTATATTTAATAACTACATGTAAACTGTAAGTAATACAAATTGTATTTCATTTCATTTCTTTTTTTTTGTTCCTGTGCCTTATTTTTTCTTGGCAAACTAGACAGAATTTCATTAAATTTTTATAACAGTGAAAAAACCACATTATCAAACAAGGCTTCGAATTTCCCACATCCTGCAAACGCATTCCTTACCCATCCAACGTATAGAAACTCCAGATGGTCTTCCCTGTTTAACCACTCACTTAAATATTTATTTGCTACCTTTTCACCATTCGAAAATTCTATCCATCAAATTTTCTCACGTTTTAAATTTATTCTTCTTTTTTCATTTTTCAGATAAATTAGATGAAAGAAGAAAATTTACGATTAGAAAATATAGTGTACCGTGAATTGAAATATATTGCTCATAAAATAAGTGAAAATGTAGGGTTCATGTTGGTAATCTAAGGACGAATTCTGGAAAAGTCGATCACAGGAAGGAGAAGATCAGAGCTTATTACTAAGATTCACGATTAACTCACTCTGCAAAAAGTTATAAGAAAAACATGAAGTATGTCTAAAATTGAAAAATTTAACAGATGTAGGCTACATCTTGACACAAGAAATGGGTCCCTACGACTACACATTTAGAAACTAACAAGAGTAGGGGAATTACAAAATATGAAATATTTTATGTAATAGAAAAATCGGATAGTTATGAAAAATTGGTACCAAGTGTTCCAAATACTCCATTACATCTGAAAATATTTTGTTCAAATTTTCAAGTCTCTACCTTATATCATGACCTATTCAACAGTGAAGTAAAAGCATGGGTGTTACCTCCTTCCTCCAAGAGTGAGGTCAAAATACAATTTTTCAACCCTTAACCATCAAAATGTGCGCTTAATTTTCAACTTCGCTTCGCTCGGGTTGAATATTTTTTAATTTTCAAGAAAAATTTTCAGTGGTGTTGTAGACTCAATAGACTGGAGCTCTGACGCATGAATGAAGTATCTTAAACTAAAATTGTTTCACACGCGGGTACAACGTAATATGCATGATACCTAAAACTGACAGCGCTTAATAATCATTGTATTAATTGGATTTCAATAATTTTCATCTCTGGCTAGAGCCTAAGAGGCCACCAAACAAACTTTAAGGTTGCTTCAGACCAGATCAATGAAGTCAAATATGATACACCCAACAATACCACCATAACAAGCAATTCCATTTAAATTTCAATCCAATTCCATTCCAATCCAATTCCATTTCATTCCATTCCATTTCTATTCTATTCCAATTCTATTCCAATTCCAATTCCATTTCAATTACATTCAAATTCCATTTTAATTCCAATCCAATCCAATTCCATCAACTCCAATCCAACTCTCAATTCCAATCCAATCTAATCCCATTTCATTCCATTCCTAATTCTATTCCAATTCCATTTCAATTACATTCGAATTCCATTTTAATTCCAATCCAATCTAATTCCATTCAACTCTATTCCAGCTCTCAATTCATTCCATTCAACTCCAATCCAACTCTCAATTTCAATCCAATCCCAATTCATTCCATTCCTAATTCTATTCCAATTCTATTCCAATTCTATTCCTTTTCAATTCCAATCCAATCCAATTCCATCAACTCCAATCCAATCCCAATTCATTCCATTCCTAATTCTATTCCAATTCTATTCCAATTCTATTCCTTTTCAATTCCAATCCAATCCAATTCCATCAACTCCAATCCAATCCCAATTCATTCCATTCCTAATTCTATTCCAATTCTATTCCAATTCTATTCCTTTTCAATTCCAATCCAATCCCAATTCATTCCATTCCTAATTCTATTCCAATTTCAATCAAATTCCATTTCATTCCATTCCATTCCAATTCTATTCCAATCCCATTTCAATTCCATTCTAACTCCAATCCAGCTCCCAATTCCAATCCAATTCCATTCCATTCCAACTTCATTCCAGTTTTATTCCAATTCCATTCAAATTCTATTCCAATTCAATTTCAATTCCAATACAATTCCATGATTTCCATTTCCCCTGCTATGCAAAGAAAGCTCCTGAAAATTATACTGAGGTAAGTAATTGGCCACCCTTCAAGTAGACACAATCGTTATACCCACATCCCTTCTCTTTTCACCAGCAGAAAATTAAAACTTCAAAACTACAAAATAATTAGAAAAATGCTTGATTTCAAACTTTGAACAATTTTTCCTCCCTTCCTATGCATAGAAAATTCCTGAAAATTGTACCAGGGATAGGTAATTGATTACCCTTCAATTAGGCACCATCGTCATACCTGCACCTCTTCTGAATAAGTCAGCATTATTTAATAACTTCATATGTTCAAATTGCGAAGCAATATCAAATTTGGTATTACCCGCCCACTTATATTTACTTCTAGTACTACCCTGAACATGACATGATCAGATTCTGTTTTCCCCGGTTCAATTTAACCTTCATACTTGCACTGTGCAAAATTTTCCTAGTGCAAATCCAAGATAAAGTTTATCTTGCAAGCTAACTTCAGGAACATGTTATGTAAACCAGTTTTTACGTACAAATATTGTTCTCTGAGCACATTTCAATCTTACTAATCCTTCTCTTATTACTTGTCAATCGCAATGACAAGTTGAAATCCATAAAAAAATATTCAAAAATTATGGAATTATCTAAATGCTGTAAATCAAAGATCATAATTTGAGGAACCTACCAAAATTACAAAAATACATTTTTTTTGTTCTTCATCGTGTAGAGAAGTCAAAAAAATCAAATTTAATAAATCATCGCAACGATGGAATCCGGAAGATTCGAAAAAAGGCTACATCTACCATGGTAGATTGGAATTTTCGATCACGTCTGTCTGGAAATTTTCCTACAATATGTTGCCAAACTGTATGATGCGTACGCATATTGTGAAAGAAAAATAAATATTTCTATTACCGGTGAAATAAGGTTTCTTGTTTATTTTACAATACAGTTTAGTAATATTTTTTGTAGACCTGTAAGCTTTTACCAACAGATTTTATAGATTTCTTTTCCCCATACCTTTCGCTATTTGCTACTTCGTCGAATGTACCGTATCTCGTCGTATTTCACTTCATATACCTATCTCCCTGCCTACCTACCTACCTACCTACCGTATCTCTATACTTTTTTTCCTATGGCATAACCAATATAGAGAGAAAAAACAGCAGGGTAAAACTCGTTTCAAATTTGACAGTTCATTTTTCTCGAATTTCAGCCTCATTTTACGTTTTATTCGACGCGTCAAATTTTATTCGAGGTGAAAATAAAAATAAAAGAATGTAAAAATTTCTCAACCGCGTCTACATACGGTAGGTATGAAGCGCCCCTTGAAATATTTCAATTTAATTTTTTTTCAATTTTTCCCCTATTTTACGGATGATTAATTCGGCGAGTGTTTTTTTTTCATTCCTCGAACGTTTCGAATGTTTTTTTTTTTTACACGATAAGAAAACGAAACACCTTGTTATTGACAATAGCGAATAAGAAATTCAGCGCGACGCTGCGCTGTGGTGGGAAATCAGCGCAAATTTCGCTAGAGGTGGAAAACGTTCATTAGTAATTTATTAAAATTTTCCTCGAACGAGGGAACGAACTGATGAATAAAATCGCTGAATCGAGTCGAAGTACCGTCGAGAATATAGAATTAAGTCGCGCTTTATATATCGAGAAAGCGAATTATTGGCAAAGAAAAGAAGGCGTCTAGCCGAACTGCCGAAGGTCGGGAACAGAATAGCAGAAATAAAATAACGCCCGTCCGGAAGAGGCAGGTTTTATACGTACAATACAGTAGTGCTACATACGTTGCTTAAAATCAGGCCAACAAGCGGGAAAAATTCCAAGACTCGTATCAAACGTTTTGTAGAGTGTTTTGAGATAAATCCGGTTGATCCATGTTGACAGAAAATTTCCGGTATGCGAGAGAAAGCGTAAAAGTTTGAATACCGAGATAAACACGAGTTTTACAACCGCATACTATATACTATGGAGCTGCACGGAAAAACTTCGCCAAAACAACTAAGTATTTTCGGAAGATGAAGAAGCGAAATCAGATGAACGACGATGTGTACAAGGCGAAGTGTTTAAACGGCTAAAATATTTTGCCAAGTTTGTGCATCGTCGAACACGCGTTTAATTTTTTCGTCGCCTTCGTAAATGAGCGTGTTAAAAGATGAGAGAAAAAAAAAACAACATCGATTATTCGCAACAACGCAATGATTGAAATTCAGCCGGAGTTTCCTCGAAGGCTTGAGAAATTTCAACAATAGTCGAAGTTATATCAACAATGAAGTTTATCACATGGTGCTTAATGTTATTTGGAAAGAAATCATGGATATAGACGTTCAGCCAGTTTTTGAAAGCTAGAATTAAATAGGTGAGAAAAAAGTTAAGGTAGATGTTCACCCAATACCCACATTTATGTTTCCCAAACTCATTGTTTTAGCTTCGTACCTAATTAAGATACAAAAAAAAAAAAAAGTCAAATCGGAAAATGCAGCAAATCAAATTTTTAGTAACAAAACATTCTCACATACTGTCTTTGAAAATTGATAGGAAAGCTGTGAAATGAATTTGAAGGAAACATATTTTCTGCATTAGCCACTAATGTAATGTTACAATACTGTAAAAAATTTTTAACCAAAAAATTTGAGCACTTTCACTAGGAAGAATGGAAACCATTTCGGATCACACTCAACATAACAAATTTCGATCTTCTAGATCAATTAGGAGAGGGAAGATATACGTGTTACAAACTCAAAAATTATTAAGCCCCTACTTCTTCAGGATTAGAAAGAGAAGCAGTGAGACTGAAAAGTTGACCCCCTCCTCCCCATGTATCAAGATCTCCTGACGAATGTATGTACTAAATACCAATTCCTTAGCTGAATTTGGAGGGGAGATAACGTAATTTGCCCATAATTAATAATTTTGTCTTCGCAGCATATTAGTGAAACAATCATGGGCTAAATTTGCCTTATTGTCAATGAAAACCAGGTATTTCGGTCAATCAACCCATGACAGATGACAGGAGGAATATCAAACAAATCCTGATTTGTGGTCCTAGAGCACCACTATGACTATTTTTGGCCTTGTCATATATTTATTTTTTATTCCAAAACTAAAAAATTATTTGCTCAGCAAGATACAGATCAGAATCGATAAAATTTGAGAAATAAGCTTCGATTGAATGCCCATTCCATGATTGGAAATAAGGATTACCTCAGGTCAAAATTCAGTTGAGCCCAAATTTTGAGGGAGGGGGTGCTGAGCGGCTAAAATTGCAAAAATTGTTCCTTTTTGAGTTAATCGATAGAAAATCCAAAGTTGTAAAACATATCCAAAAATCAGTCTCCTAGGGCAATGAGGAGGGGAGATATGAGGATTTTCTCCCTTTTTGACCTTGAAAATAAACTGTTCCTTCCCTATCTCCCCTTCAAATTGGGCTAGGAAGTTGAACTTTGATGAGTAGACTTGATAAAAGCCACAAATGTGCACTTAGGGAGTTTCGATTATTCAAACCCATTTTACCTCCACACAACCTCGAAAAAGTGGTTTTTTGGGTGTTTTTTTTTATACTTTGAGTTTGTTCCTTGCGCAACTCCTCTCCAAATTGACTTACAAAGCTATAATTCAATATTTAGATGTACAATAGGTTTTAGATGAGTCTTTTGGGGTTTTCGACTCTTCAATCGTATTGCACCGCCTTACAGTTCCACAAATGTAGTTTTTTGGTCGGTTATCTTATGTTTTAAGTTTATTCCTGGCAGAATTCCCCTCCAAGTTGAGCTAGGAAGTTGAAATTTGGTATGCACATTTAGCATAGGTTATAAATGTGTTTTTGGGAGTCTGGACTTTTCAGCTTCATTTCACCTCCTCAGATTCCCCAAAATGTAGTTAATTGTTTTTTTAAAACATATTTTAACTTTTACTAAACAGGAACCCAGAGTTTCCACATTTTTACAAACAACCAAACATATTCGTTAAGTTTAAAACTTATTTTTTTCAAAATTTTACAAAATAGATACTAAAATAGTTTTTACAACAAAATGATGGTCACCTATGGGGAAATGTATAAAACAATTCTCATTCCTAGATTCAGGGTTTGTGCAAAATTTTCAGAACGGTCCGGACAAATTTCAACTGTGCGGCCACAAATCTAACTTCAGTAGCAATGTTAAGAGGAAATAAGGGTGCCCGAAATTTTTGAAATTTGACGATTCGTGCTATTTTAAGCACTAAATCTAAGAAAATTTTCGTTCAAAAAGATGAAGAACACGTCTAATTATCTCTCGAGTGGCCAAACAACCACCGAAATGGTCCGGCCTGCCAGGATTTTCCCAGTATCCCGGTGAATTCATCCAACTCTGCCTAGATTCAGTTGGAGGGGAGAAAAAAAGGTTTTCGACTATTGGCAAATGAATATAGCTTGCTTGCCAGTAATTGGCAATTTAAAAATTTACTGAAAATCAATAAAATTTCCAGAAAGAAAGTAGAGTGTGTACCAAATTTCAGTTTTTTCCTTGATCAGATCAAATTTTCATGATTTACTGTACCATGAGATAATTTTAAAATTTGAAAAATTCGCCAAAATTCAAGAAATGCACTTCAAGAGTTGAAATTTTGGAAAGTGATTTTTGTTTTTAATATGTACTTTCAATTTATTCATGTATTGACTCGAAATTTTGCTTTGAGTTGGGATACCTCCTTTATTAATTGTGAAAAGGAGTGAAAAAGTGTTTTTTTGTTTTAATTTTTTTTGAACATCTTGCATTCAATTTCGGAACCCCAAAAAAATATATGTGATAGATGACCACCTAACAACGGTAATAAAAAAATTTCCATCTATGAGCTGCCTGCCAATTTTTGTTTAATTTTTTTTTGAAAATTTCAACACTAAAAAAAATAGAAAATGTGAACCAAAATATATACCTGTAGTACTCAGCAAGATGAATAATCTGTGAAAATTTCAAATTTTTACCCTGAAATTTCGACATTGGGGTGGCATAATTCTGGAAGGAGTGGTTGTAGGAGGTCAAAAATTTTTTGGGGATGTTTTTAGACCATAAGTAACATTTTGATTCAAGTTTGATCGATTTTGGGTCGGGGCCGTTTTTGACCCTTTACATCAACGCCTGTAGTTATTGGAAATTTTTAACTTGCAAATTTTATTTTATTCGCATTTTCTTACAGACCAGTAGTTGATGAGGGCCTCTGCTGCCCCCCTTCCAAATTGATATCTGCGTTGGAAAATGTATTCAGAATAATCAATACGGATGTTTAGATGTGTGAGACACCGTTTTGAACAATTTTCATATGATAGTCTTACGTTGATTAGGAACTTTTTCCAGGGACAGGTAATTTAGGTGAAGGATTTATAACACTGGGGATAGATAGGTATGTAGTTGACTATAATGTTAAAAAAAATTCCTCTCAAATACCAATTACTAGCAAATTATCCGATGTGACGAATGATTTTTTTCCGAAATTGAGAAAGGGGAAAACCAATTTCTCCTTTCTTGACGTGGGAGGTAGACGGATTTTTGTAATAGTTCTTGGGATTTTTGCTCCTCAGTCTCCCTTTCTCCAAATTTGAACATGGTTGGAATGGAGGTCATCCTCACTTCAGGGTAAGTATACTTTGCATGTTAGTCGAATTGAAGCGATTTTGATCAGTATCCAGTTCAGCGAATGATTTTAATCTCCTGGATGTAGGGAGGAGGGATAAAATGCAGTTCAATTCTTGTGATTTTGTTTACAAAAACTTCAATGTTCCAGCTATGCTACAAAAGGATTTTTAATCTTATTCCCTTTTCCAACAGCTGATGAATTTCATTCTTAATTCAACCCTAACTTGGGTGCACAGAATGGGTGCTTCATAAAACAACAACAACAAAAAAATACTCATCTAATTTCCACCTTTTGTGGAAAATATATCGAATAAATCCCGCGAGTGGACTTTTCAAAGTCTTCTAATTGATCAAGTTTCCGATACGGAATAATTCTCAAGTCGTAGTCGGTCGTCGGTATAAAGTTACCATTTAAAGGTATTTACCTCGTTTACCCTTCTAGTATTTCGACAACGAAGCGTACCGAATTGATTTACCGCCTATGTCCTAAGCAGTTCGGTATAACTTTCATCATGTTATTGTAGCCTTTGCTGGGAAACTCGTAGAGAAAGTGGAATTAAATGATAGAGTAATAGTACAGGGCGCGAAATACGGAGGACAAACGCTATAATTCGTACTAAGGGCTTAAGGAAGAGCGACTTTTGCGAATGTACCATTTGTATCATTTTCCTTACTCGCATTAAAATCTAAGTACATTCGAAACTCGTTATCAGTATAGTTTTATTCCCACTTGAGGTGAATCCAAGACGGTTTTAAGTTTGTGCCGAGCTCCGTTCACCGCTCTGCCCATATACTATAGGTAGATATTTCGTTTTGCTGTGCCGAACACCAAGTTTTATTGATGGTTTTACGTAGAAGAAAAACGACCACGTCGAAACATGTTCGCGCGCCAACACCAACATAAAGAGTTCATAAAGATTTATATAAATAAGGATAAAAACCAAGCGAGGGCGACATACCGCAGGTATACGTAGCTAAAACGTATACGTTACGTACCATACCTTTTTCTTCTTCTATCGCTCTCGCTTTCTCAGCGTCGTTGAAATATAACCTAAACTTTGCTGCAGCACGTTCGTCCTCTTCCGCACCGAAACCAGGCTCTGAAATATTTTTACGCCCGTAAAAATGTTCTATTGCCGTTAAAAAGTCGAAAATAACGACTTGCAGTCGACCACTTTATCTCAGCCAAGATAAATGTAAACCCTGTACTTGATATTGTCTTATACGGCGTCAGCACTCGACGATAGCTATTAGAATTTTTATTTCTTCGCCTCTCACACTCTGCTATTTTCATTCTCTACCACGTACATTTTTTTTACTCCTTTTTTTTTTTTCATCACTATACCCCTCCGAGCCTAAACACAAAGTAATTTTCAACTTGAATTATGGCTCTGGTAGCACGACCTTTAGCAAGGTTTTCTTGTGTATTGGCCAAAACACAAAGGATCCAGAAAGTAAAAAGCCTTTAAAACAGTTTGGTAAACAGTACATTTCGTCAATTGCCGTCCATATGTGTGATGAGTATCAGATCAAATGCGCAAGAGTGTACGTGCTTGTGTATGTATGTGTGTTTGGAAATCCATGCTTTTAAGGAGTAATGCCCATTTTCAAGCTGGAAGATAACACTTCTTCGATCTCAACAGGTTGTGATTTTGAAATACAAGGTTTCATAGTAAACAAATCAGCAAAAAAATGGATTATTCTTGCCACTTTTTCGTTTTTTTTTTTTTCAACATTTGTAAAATTTCTTTTTCCGACATATGATAGGATTTACTGGCCACCTAACAATTGCAGAAAAAAATGTTCTACATCCAAAAATTGAGATTACGTTCCTTTCTAAACGTGAGTCGTGTTATTTCCAAAACTTTTCAAAATTTTTTCAAACTTCAAAAAATTTCGTAACATTTTGTAACTTTGCAAAACTTTGCAGAACTTTGCAAAACATTGCAACACTTTTCAAAACTTGGCAAGAAAATGTAAAAAAAATTGGCAGAACTTTAGAAAACTTTGCACATAATGACACGACTTTGCAAAAAAAAAAAGTATGTAAGACATTACAGGGCTTTGCAAAACACTGCAAAATTTGCAAAGCTTGGCAAAAAAATTGGAAAACACTACAAAATTTTACAAATGTATGCAATTATGTGCAAGGTTTTGTAAAGTTCTTCAATTTTTTTTGCAATATTTTGCGATGTTTTGTGATGACATATTCTTTTTTTTTGCAAATTATTGCAATGTTTGCAAATTGTTGCAAAAAATTTCAAATCTTCGCATCACTTTGCACAAAATTGCAAAAAATTTGTCAAAATGACACCGGAAACCATTGCAAAATTTCACAAACCTTCACAGATAATCACAGAACCTTGCAACACCTGCAAAATATCGCAAGATTTCAAAACTTTGCAAAATTTGCACAGCTAGGCATAACTTTGCAATGTTTTGTAATTTTTTTTTGTGAAATTTTGCAATTTTTGCAAGTGTGTGCAATTATGTGCAAAGTTTTGTAAAGTTTTGCAATTTTCAAATGTTGCAAAATATTGAAAAAATTTGCAAAATTTTGAGGAAGTTTGCAAAACTTTTGCTGAAAACCATTATTGAAAAAAAAAAAAACAAATACCTATTCATTGTTTTTTGAAAATTTTATTTCTTTAAAATTTGATCATGACTCGGCTTAAATACTTATACAAGCTAAGATTTCAGTAGGTAAGAAAAATAGCCTTCAATAACAACCCCCTTCCCCCTTTCCTTCATCAGAATATTTCTTGACAAGACCAATTGTACAGTATGTTTCAGAATATGTGATCAGCACATTTAATGTTTTACAGATTAATGATGGGTGCTTTCAACTATGGTGAAACTTTTAGCCTGCATATAAGGTGTCCTAAAAAAATCAAATTGAAAGGGTATGCTATTATTGATTTTCTGATAGTTCAGATGGAAGTGATTTTTTGTGGATTTTCCAGTTTTGAACCCAGCTCAGTAGTTTTGCAAACAGTTATTAAAAATTTCCAAAAAAAGTTGTAAAGCTTTAAATACCAATATTTTTTCATCCTGCAACTTTTTCTCCACTTAGCACTGGAAAGGAATTGGCGCGCCTTTGGGATGTGAGAAGTTATGTGACTTTCTTAACTCCTTAAATTCTAAATTAAAAAACTTATTTGACAAAAAATGAAATTTTTAGTGCTCTACGACGTACATTTAAAATTTCTTCAATATTTTTATTTTTAGAAATTTTAAATTCTTGAACATTTAATTTACTGTTTTTTGCTCTATATTCTCGTCAAATAATTTATTAATAATGTTGAAAAAAAAATAATAAATTGAACCAAGAGGCGCACTATGAAGAGGAATCAGAAAACAATCACATCCTGGCAAAAGTTTACCACTACTTTAAGTCATCTCATTTCTTAGTTATAGCAGCCAGTTTATTGCAAAGATAAGATGAATAATTGTTTTTTTGACAGAATCCATCAAGATGGAATAATAAAGCAGGAGCACGTGCATGATATTACGAAAAAAAGTACACGTTGAAATCCACTCTATGCATATAAAACCCATAGATCGGAAAAAATGTACATCGTTGATTCAAATAAGACAAGCAAAACTGAACAAGAATTTAGTCCATTTCGATATTGCGAGAATGCAAAAAATGTACCAAAGGTGATACATGAAATCGTCTACGTAAAGTGTACCTATTACTGAGAAATATTTATAATTTTTTTTACCTTTTTTTTTTTTTTTTTTTTGTTCTCGTCGCGTCGTCGAGTAGTTGTGTACCGTATAAATCGTGGTTAGAATTCATCGAAGCGTGCGATTTCTTAAAGCGGATTTCTTCAGCAGACGAAACTTTTCTGCAACGTTTACTATTTTTATTATATATGTACCTTGCACATACGAAGGTACGCTTCGTAGTAAGATTATAGTGGAAGGTTGAAGTTGGAAAAGGAGTTAAAACTTGAGTAAAAACTTGCTATTGCAACAGACTCATTTCGTTACTAGCGGTATCGAGTCGTATGATGAGTTACTTACGTTAGGATAAGAGAGAGAGAGAGGAAAACATAAATAAATAAGAAGATAAACCCGACCGAACGTATGAGAAAAAGTATTGCCATACAGTGTGTTCTATTTTTTTTTATTTTTTTTTATTGTGTATACTTTCGCGATTAAGTTGTTCTTTAATTGTACGTACGTATAATCAATGAACCATGCAGCAGGATTGTTTCATTTAAGGAACAAATGAGAATGGAAGTTACTCTAGCGTATAAGATTTCGAATACATAGTACCTACCGAAATACCCACTTACCTATCTACCTGTGGAAAATACGTGCTCAGTTTTTTTTTTTTTTTTTTTTTCATACTCTTTTTCTATTACGACGACGGTGTATGTAAAAAGATGATGAAAATAATGTTCACAGGAGGGGGAAAATTTTTATGGGAATAAATTCTGCTAGGGCTGAAATTAAATTCGCTTCGTTTAGGTGTATGTTAGGCAAGCTGCTTTTGAATTCTTTAAACAGAGAGCAAATTTCTTCGCAGAACTGAGTATTCGTACACGCACAACGCAACGTGGCTGAGGTACGTAACGTACGTATGCTGACGACAACGACGAGCGACGACGAGATGACGATTTCATCACGTACCTGATTCGAAATTCCGTTAACGTACCAAAAATTGAATATCCTTTACTACTTTAATTTTGTACGTAAGTAAATTTTTTTTCGCTCGTTGTTTGTTCGTCGTATCGCGTCTGTGACCAGGTTTAGCTGTAGCTACTTGTTTCTGTTTCCATCGCTCTCGTTACACATACGCACGTACTATAGCTAGCTACTATAGTTCTCCAGAGAAACCAACCAATGTTAATTCAACGATCAACTTCGAGGTGATTGATGATAGACGAACGAACGAACGTGGAAATCGATTATTTCAAAGACGTCGTCGGCGTTGTCGTCGTCCTCTTTGTGGCCCGGAAAAGACAGCCACGAATTCTAAGAGCTTCCTCTTACTTCTTCCACCAGCATCGCCAACAGCAGCCGTATAGCGCCAGCGATGTCTCCGCCCGTGGTATTCTAAAAACGGAAATAAATTCGCACCGACGACGATGTCAAGCCCGAACTTGTCAAATTATAAATGTACCACCATGTTCGTTATGGTACATATTTCGTTGTTTGTAAATTTCAACAATAACAGAATAAGATTACACGTAATTCTACGTTAAGTAGCGAGTTACTTTTTACAACGTCGTTGTCTCGGTCGTCCCTTCTATAACTGGAATATTGACTATTGTTGTTATTTGACTTTTAACGATGGCGAAATTGTATCCAAAAATATTTACCCACAGGGTGTGGTTTTTTTCAAGCTTCACATCATTAGAAGTTAAAACGATGGAAATTTTTATACCAAATTTCAATTGCGAGATGTATTTTATAAATGCAATAGCAGATTACACGTATATGGCTGCTGGGCGTACAATAACTACTGAATTCAATAATCGGAACGAGATTAGCTACTGGAGTTCACCTCAGAAGCGCTGAACCAGCTGTTTTTGTTACAGCTTTCGTCGACTACTTATACAGATATTTTGGTGAGGAACACCTGACGGGGGAAAGAGCTTAGAAAATCGTAATTTTACCCAGTTTGTAAGTAATCCATGTTACATGGTTTAAAAGTACATAATTATTCCAGTTTCATACGAAATTCTCAATTTTTCAAATATTTTGGAGCCTCTCAAAAAATTGAATAATGTCAATGTTACTGGTCAAACCTGAATTCCTGTTAATTTCCCAGGCCAAACTAGAACATCCTAAGGGCCATACGATGTTCTAGTTCATCCTACAAAAATCTAATTTCACCAAAAACAAACATGTTCCAGTTTGTTCTTGGACAAACCAGTTTGGCCAGAGATCCAGGGAATATTTTAGGATTTATCCTTACGGAATCAGTCTGAACTGGTTTGACCTGCGAATATTTTAGGAATAATCTGTATATTCCATGGGGAATAGGACAAACTGGATTAATCTAGTATGGATATTGCAGGAAAAACTGGTTTTCCCTACAATACCTCTATAAGATAAAACCAGTTTGTCCTATTCCCCATCGCATGTACTGGGTTTTCCTAAAATATCCGCAAGGAAACCCAGTTTAGACTGGGAGACTAATTCTGTTAGGATAAACTGATTGTCCCTGAAATATTTTCAAGCCAAACTAGTTTATCCTAAGACGAACTGGAACATCCTCCGGCTAGCAGGGCATTCTAGCTTGGCTTAGACAAAATTAGTTTGTCCTAGGATAAACTAGAACATCCTATGCCTGGTAGGATGTTCCAGTTTAGCCTAGGCACAACTGGTTTGTCTCAGGATGAAATGGGAGTATTTGGAATCTGTAACCGAGAACGTGTATTACTTGAAATACAACGCTCTGATTGGCTGTGTATATCCATCCACCACTACCACTGTTTGGCCATCACAGAACTGAATCAAAATTGTAAAATTCGCCCAGTCCATAACATTAAACGGTGTAAATTTACAAAATGACAATGACATCGCACGCTGGATTGCAGCATTTGGAACAGCTACGAATACAGAATGGATTGTGAAACGTACATAGCCAACATTGAAAGGTGGCAGGACACTTTTGTAAGTATTTAATCATTATTCTATTTCATTTTTGCTCAAAATTATGTGTGCTGATGCGGTTTTTCAATCCCTTCTCAGTAAAGAATTTGTATGCTATCATTCCCCAGTTCAAAAAGGTTGTTAAAGATGATACTGGATGTAACAAACGCGGAATATCAAAAAATGTCTCTTGTGAAGCTTGAATACAGATTTCTGCGTGGTCATCATACAAATAATTTTAGTGAAGCAAGCATACATATCTTCAAGGATGTTGTTCTCTTGCTTGTGCAACAACTTTAGAAGAATACTATTGTCGGAAAACTACAATAATTTTCTCATTTCTGTAATCAAGTCATTTAATTTTTTCAGAAAACAGTTGAGTAAAGTATCATATCTACAGCAGAATGATATCATACGCTTTTATTTTTTCTTCCCAGCAAAAATAATCGTAAAATTAATTATACTGTAGACAGTGAAGTTGAGAGCTGTACTTCCTCAGAAGGAAAATTTGGCAAATTCTGTAAACAGAAGTGTGCGGTATACTAGTTTTTTCAAATATGTCTGATCAATTTTCTCTTTATTTCTGTGGCTGATTAATATGAAATGGCCAAGATTGCATTGGGAGATAACGCCACCCCCTTCATTCTATGAAGAATTTCATGCCCCAATCAAGGAAGTATTGCCTTAAAATACTCCATCTTTGCAACTTCACCCACAAGCTCCCTTTGAAGATAATAGTAATGCTTCAAATTCTTCTCCACCGCCAATATGTATGCAATCTGCTGCACCTGCTCCGATTCAAGATATTAGTAATATGAATTTGCATCATCCATTTGTATTTCAACAGCTTGAATTAAGTTGTAAATGATATTCAGGATAGCACAAGAGCAGATGAACCTTTGCTTGAAGAAAAAAGCAAGCTTATTGGACATTTTGAAAACAAAATTGAAGAAAAAATCAACAACTTGGAAACCACGGCGGATATTATCAATGGGGAAATTTAGAGTATTCTTTGAGGGAAAATAGAGGCCAAAAAAAGCGTGGGACCAGTAAACTGTCATGGGAGGCAGACCTCAGAAACTGGTTCAAAATAATGTTTCCTGATAGAGTTATTCGGAAATTCTGCGAATAAAGTGGCAATAACCATCATGATCACCAAACTTTGGCTGGTTGAACACAACGTCAAACATAGATGTCAGCAGACCTTTTTAATTGTGGTGCCAAAAGTTCACATATGTCATCAGGCCCGGACTAAGAGTATTTCAGGTCTAAGGCTAGCAGCAGCTTGAGAGGTACTTGTCCCTTAGACATTTCGAAATCCACTGCGAAAATGTTTAGAAAAAGTGATCTGTTTTCAATCACAAAAAACATCTTTTTTAGCAACATTTGAATACTTAATTTATAAAATTTTTCATGACATCTGTTTTAAATCACCAAAAACATCCTTTTTAGAAATATTTGAGTAAAATCATGAAATTTTTTCATCCTGTTTGGCCTTGACAGTCCAATTTTCTAGAAAAATTCAATTTTTTGTTCACGAGAGAGGTTTTGATTCAGAGTTGGTAAAAAAATAATATTCAGTGGTACTCGTTGGGAAGTCTTTTTACCATAAAATAAATTTTGTTTCACTGTTAGCAAATTATCAGTTGAACAGTCACACTTTGCGAATGACGAATTATTTCGGATTCAGCACACAAATAATACATACAAATGTTTCAGCTTGGCCTATATCTACTTTTACTACCAGTAAATGCTAAAGACAATGTGCAAGAGATAGACACATATCAATCACACGAGTCGATACTGTTTGTATGAAATGACACTGTCAACAGTAAAATTTTTCAATGAAACATACATTATGCATGAATTTGATAAGAGTAAATTTCCACAGCGGGAAATTTTGTCAACTCAATTTTGTTGAAATAGGAACAACATGACACATTTAGTATGTTCGAATTGAAAAGGTGTTATCACACGTCGATAACAGATTTCAAATAACCTGTAGGATTTTGTTTAAATACGATAAAAAATTAATAGACTGGTATTTGGTATTAATGCGGTTAATCGGCGTCGTGAGGTAAATATTCGTCGGGGCGAATTCACGACGAATACAGTTCGGCTGAATAATATGCATGGTATGTATCTATGTAATAGGCCTATATGTATGAGTATACCGTAATGATCATAATTCCACCTTACAGCTAAACGCATGTGTGGGTAGGTAAATGTTGCGTCGATTTGAAAGCTTAATTAATCTTTCAACGATAAATTATAAGGAATTAACGAGTTTCTCTGGTATTTGTATGCGCATGAAGACTCAAAACTCTCACGAAATGTATCGTCAAGTACGTACATGCTTCAACGGATCTAAATGTACTTAATGTTTAAGCCTAGTCGTATTTTAAATTTGTGTACGTTACGCAGACACAACGAAATATACAACTGATGGACGCACGATGCACATACGAAAAATATTTAATACTCGGATTTTGGTATATTGGTCAAGTTACGAGTATACTCATGCTTTATTCATTAGCCTGATATCCCATGTAAGGGAAGAAAAAATAAAAAAAATAAAAAGAATAAAATAGATGAAAGTTAAGAGATAGGTAGATTTTTAATTATAAAAAAAATTACATGAAAATAATAAACCTCGAATATATTTGTTTACAAGGCCAGCTAGTGGATGTTCCTCTGGATAAAGATGATTTTTTTACATTAAAAATGCAAAAAAATGAAAAAATTGCACAAAATTCCATTTCACTACTCAAAAAACTTGAAAAATTGAAAAAAAATAATTAAAAACAATCACCAAAAATTGTTGTACAAACTGGTAAAAATTTGACAAAAATTGGTTAATAATGAAAAAAATTGACCAAGTCATTGAAAATTAAGCAAAAATTTGATAAAAATGAGTAAAAAGCGATGAAAATTAATCAAAATTCATGAAAAATGTTGGAAAATTAGTAAAAATTGATTAAATTACAAAAAAACTTGTAGAAAATTATCAGAAATTTTGTAAAAGTTTGATAATAAAGGGTGAAAATTGACCAAAAATGTAAAAAAAATCAATGGGTAAAAATTAAAAAAAAATTGATATAAAGAAGAAAAAAAGATCAAAAATTACGAAAAAATGTTGAAAATTGAGTGAAAATTGAACTAAATTGTAACAATTTGATTAAATTTTAATAAAAAAGGGTAAAATGCAAAAAATCGACCAAATATCATAAAAAAGAGGTTAAAAAACGAGTAAAATTGCATATAAATTATGAAAAAAAAATTGAAAATTGTTGAAATTTGGTTTACAAAAAAAAAGAGTAAAAAGTGCAAAAAAATTGCTCAAAAATCATGATATCAACGTTATAAACGTAAAAAATAAGTGGAAATTGTCCTAAAATATGAAACAGATGTTTGAAAAACATCAAAAACTGAATAATAATTTAACAAAAATTGGAAAAAAGTGCAAAAAAATAATCAAAAGCTACGAATACATGGAAAATTAGGTAAAAAATACCCTAAATTATGAAAAATTGCGAAAAATTTTACAAAAAAGGATAAAAATGAATCTAAATTTTAAAAAAAATTAGTAAAATTATCGAAAGTTGAGTAAAAATTTGAAAAAAAAAATTTGAAAAAAAAACGTAAAATTCATCCAAAATCACGAAAGAATGTTGAAAAATGGTTGAAAATTGACCTGAATTATAAAAAAATTATTGAACATCATTGAAAAATGATAG